>JAHHUM010000684.1:0-293811 GCA_036173005.1 Crenichthys baileyi | reverse complement strand
TTTCCCGGGGTTTGCAGGGGGGGGGGGGGTGGGGGAGCAAGCAGGGCCCCCACTGGTTGGACTGGCATAAATCCTGTTGGATTCCGGGGCTACTGGGCTGAGCTGCAGCCTCTGTTTGCTGTATTATGTTGTATTAATGTTTGGGCCTGTCAGATGTAACATCTGCTGCTTTAAATTGGCTGTTTTATCGGTTTCTTTAAGTTGGATTTGACGCATTGTTTTTGTTTTTTTTGGTTTTTACTCATGTGTCCTAATTCATGTCTCTCTTTGTCTTCCATATCTGCTGTTTCATCCTCTCTCTCCCATCTGTTCTGTTTTCACCTCAGACGGGCAGGAAAACGTCGGCAAGTGTCCCCACCTGGAGTCGGAGGAGTCGGATACTTCGTTAAGGGAATTGTCCAACGTCAGCGAGCTTAAGTCTCCCACCAAATCCGACGGACCGGAGCTGGAGGAGCCCTCCTTAGCCTGCAATGGGGCTCCTGCCGCCGTCCTCGGCTCTCCAGATACTTCTAAAGCCAACGCAGACCCCAAAAAGAAGTTTATCTGTGGGATCTGCGGCCAGGCGTTTCGCACTAAGTCCTACCTCAACAAGCACCAACACCGTGTTCACAAAGCCCAGAGGACCCACGGGCTCTCGGGGGCTGGTTTAAGTGAGATGGCACCCTCCCTGACTTCCCCCTTCTCCCCACAACAAAACATGTCCCTCCTCGAGTCCTTCGGCTTTCAGATAGTCCAGTCTGCTTTTGCCTCTTCTCTTGTGGACGCTGAGGCAGGTCAGAGTGGAATCGACTTTGGAGGGAAGTAACAGTTTCTCAGAGGCTTTTGCAAGATGTCTTTTGGCCTCCTCATTCTTTGGACGAAGCCGGGTCGCCACAGAAAATGCTTTGTGTTTGGGAATAACTTTGCCTCAAGACTTCTCTTTCTGTTTGTGTTGTTGCTTAACGTGCATCCAACATTGTTTTTCAGAAACTGCCATTGAAGTCCTACTTTTCTACTTTTTCAGAGGATAAAAGGGGGTGTTTTCGCCCAGTTAAAGTTTGTGCTTCAAGAAATGACACAAAGGTTGTTTTTTTTTTCCACTGATGTCGGCCTGTAAAAATCCTGTTTCATTTCTTTCTCTCGTGAGTTTTTTTTTCTGAGCTTTCTCAGCTGCACAAATGTTCTTCTCATGAGATGACTTATTTACTTTACTGTTAGGAGTAGTTGTTAACTTGCTCACTTTATCTGCTCTAGCGAGCTTAAAAACGGATCCTTGGTCATCTGAGTGATTACAGATGTCTTTACCTCAGAGCAAAAGCAGGGCTTACATCTAGATTTATGTAAATTCAGAGTTTTTCTTTCTTCTGGGCAGGAATTTAAATTGGCTTCAGTTCTTTTGTCAATCTGTTAGGTAGTGAAGATGAAACACGGCGAACAGACTGATGCTGTTTGAGAAGATGAGGCATGCAGCGCCCTACTTGCTCATTAACACCCCTGGTAAAGATGCAACACTAACCTTAAAATAAAGTAATCTTTTATTGCCGTTGTACTGGGGGAAAAAAAAAGGAAAATTAGAACTTTAAGTAGATTTGCTAAAAGGTCCCTCGTGCCACATTTATTGATATGTGTTGTTCATACTTCACACTAGAGATGCACTAGTTTCCCATTGCCGATTTGATAAGGTTTGGATTTCTCCTAAACAACTATAAATGACAACAAAATACTCATTTAGCTTTCTGGACAAATTAGAAAGTGATCTGGCTTAACAATAAAATGTTAAGAGTAAAATAATATCTTTTTTTTTTTATTTTTTTTTTTTAAATAGGCCAGAATTAAAGTCTCTCTGAAAATATAGAAGTGTCCATGAATAAAACCCAAGGAAAAAGATTTACTAGACAGATAGCCCACTAACTTTCTGGTGTCCATATTTTAAAAAGTGCAATATGAACCTTATCTTTTTCAACAAGATCCAGTCAGAATAAATAACAGCTCTGTCCACATTCAAATTTGTGAGAAAAAAGCTGTAAGTTTGCTAAATCTTTAAATCATTAATTCATTGTTCCGACCAATGAACCCTAGAAAGCCTTTTTGTAATTGCTTATATCAGCAGCAGAGTTTAAGTCACATCCTGCCTGAGAGGGAGCAGTCAGTGTCACACAGCTCTGCAGTTAAACAGGTGTCACGATTAGGGCGGTTTGCATTACTGACTGTAAACAGCCGTGCGTGTGTGTATTCCCTGTAGGACACGTAGAGCCTTACCTCCTAATCCAGCACGTTCCATGGCGGATAGAATTGGACTCCTCAAAAGTCTAAAACTCTTCACTCAGTAACAACTTCCTCACTGAACAATGTCAGTGTGACCTGGTTGCACTTGGTTGATTATGTCTCTAATGCACCATTTCTGTGTTAATTTGATTTACATATAATCATCATGGTATTTCAAAATGTTCATGATGCCAAAGTTTCTAGGCCCTTTAGAAGAGAAACAGACCCACAGTATCACAGAACCTCCACCATGCCTAACAGTGGGCGTTATGTGCTTTTCCGTCATGGTAATTATTGCTTTAAAACTTCATCTGTGTGTCATCTAATCAAAGCACTAAGTTCAGGTTAAATAACCAGCAGAGTTTAACAAACCACACGTTTAATTTTGGCAACATAAACATGAGTCCCCGTCCAGCCAACCTAGTCACGGTTCCAGTTGTAAACATTTTAAGCCAGATTTATGAAGATCAACATGTTAGTGTTCCTTAAATGGGGCGTACTTATTTCTTTGCCATTTCGAAAAGCTGTTGAAAGAATTGGGTCTCTGTGTCACGTCGCACTTATGCCTCAGGAAAACAAGAAGTCTTAAGTCAAAGTCAAAGTACATTTATACTACAGTACTTTTAATAAATAAAATGTTTCAGTTGCATTTATTTTTCAGCAGGTCAATAACTGTAGCATTAGGGATTAACTTGTTTAGAACAGATTTTTGTTTCTCCACTGAATAAATGTATTTAAATCAAAGGTTGGTTCTAAAATTGAGATTATGCTGCTGTGAAAAAGATGAATTTACTGCAAGGCTTTACACTCATCTGTACCAGGGGTGCCAGGAACAGTTTAGGATGCTGCATATGATGTTCTCTGAATTCGTCAGGCACTTTGACATAAAATACCCTCAGAGGCACTTTCTAAAGTGCCTCCCTTTTTTTTGTTATTTGGTAAATAAGTAGTTTAAAAGAAATATATTACATTGCAAGGAAGGAAAAGTCATTGGTTGCATATTTTTCAGCACATTTCCGTTTAAATTGAGACAAATGTGGCTGGAGTTTGGTAAATGGACAATGATCTGACATTTATGTGAACCTTCTGCCCTCGATCCAGAAATCTCTCTGATTACATTTCAAAGCAAAGTCCGGATCGTTTCCGCTTCTTTGTTAGTTTCTTGAATGCGTTAAGTACATGAAATGGGGACCAAGACCAGGTATATTTTCAGTATATGTTTTAAAAGATGTAGATTATATTTTAATAACTTATTCATACCTGGAGTAAAACTCTTGGTTGTTTGTTCTTGTTTTTTTTTTTTTCCACTTTAACTTATGGGAACCTGAGATGTGAATATGCGTGTTGTGCAAGGAGCTGTCGTGACGCTTCGCAGAGGGAGGGAGCCACAGCTGGCGGAACGAACCGTTTTTCACCTTCATCGTCCTGTGCTCAGAACCGCTTGTGCTGCATCCCGTTGACATGGGTCCCGTTGCTTTCTTAGGTTGGATCTTCCATGTCTGAGAGTCTTAACAGTGATGTGACAAACATAAGCAGTTTATTGAAAATCTTTAATGGGATTGTTTTTTAAATTTTCACTTAAAATCTTTTATTTCTTCAAGCAGAATTATAAAATCTACAAACACTTTGCGAAGATTTTATAATTCTTCGTGTGTGTTGTCAGATAAGCCCAAAAGATGTTGACCGACTTGAGGAATTATGCAAAATATTGTTTTAGGTTTGTTTGATTCAATGTTGGGGATATTATCAAGCATTTTGTAAATGAACGGCGACGATCATGTCCAGTCAGTTTATTTTTGAACTCCTTAGTGAGGCGGTCATTTTGGTTTGTCATTCAAAGCTCAGCAGGAATAAAAGCCAATAAAGTTTTATGTTTTTATTTGGCTCTTCTTCAAAAGCACCAATCACCTGACTCTACCATATTTCTGGATTTGTCTAATTGCTGCTCCATTATTGTCATAATCATGACTCTCCTCCCTTACTTTTTCCTGTAAATATTTAAAACTGAAGTACAACGAACCTCTGTGAGCACAGAGTTTCGCTCTGTTATATCCGCATGGTTGCGAAGCACCTACTACACTTCACACATCGAGTTTATTCTCGTAGGTTTTTCTTTTGTTTGTCGAAAGTGTGTATCGTAATGCAAATCAGGCTCAGTCTAACAGTTGAAGGGCTGATGGTGTGTCTGTGTGGGGAGTGGATGATGGATCTGACTTTATCCTGTTAATTATTTGTGAGTTATTTAGTACATTCCAATATTATTTATGGTTATATTGTGATTGTAACACATGTATATATCTCTTCCACACACACACACACACAATATAAATATATATAAATAGATCTCTCGCTATATATATATATATATATATATGTATGTGTATATATATATAATATATATATATATTATATATATATATGAACCAACCTGTTCGATATGTGTTTGTAAGTGGTGAGTTTTGTACATATCAAGGTTTAGTTTCATGTGTTTTTGGGAGGGATGTTAAGTTATGGCCATCTGAAGTGTAAAGTGCACGTTCAGGCATGCAAGCTGAGCTGGGGACTGAATGTCGATCACTGGTTGGTGGCAGTAGTCGTATGTATTAGTTACACTGAACTATCACTTTGCAGTGGTAGCGCTCACACTGCCAGCTACTCGACTCTTTGACCAAGCTTTTTCTGTTTTTTTTTTTGTTTTTTTTACCCACTGTGCACTGGTATTTCCTCATTTAATGGTTTTGTTATATTTACCGTTTAAAGACACCTGTAACATGCTGTAAAGAAGTAATAAACCTTTGTTTTAGATTTGATTAGGAGAAAATGATCTTTTTATTCTTTCCCACGATTGAATTATATTAATTGTTTTGGCCTAAATGTTTTGCTTTCTTTTTGTCTGTTGCAAAGTGCCTTCCAAAATACTGATTGTGCTCAGCAGTGGAAAAATAACAAAAAAAAAATAAAGTCCTTTTTCTTTTCCAAAGGGTAAAAATTGTACAGAGTAACTTGCATTGACACTTTTGTATAAAAAGCGCAAGATGTACAATATGTTACCTTGGTATTTTATCATTGTACTCGACAGGATTGCTCTTAAAACACTTGAACTTTGTGTTTTGTTATGACGTCTTTGGACATATTTCATTATGAGCTTACTTTTCTATAGATATTTGTTTTTGTACTCTGTTACTGAGTCTCGTCTCGAATTCTCGGTTTAGAGATGAGAATCAAATAAATTGCAGCTGAAAACTTCCAAACATTTGTCCTGTGGTTATTAGGCATTAGATATAGTTATGGTCACAAGTTTACACAGAATGCTGTGAAGAAATATTTAGAGGTTGCTTCTGTTTTTGCTTTGTTGTCACACTTGACATTTCAGGTTATTAAAATGTATTATCAGATATAGATAACCTGAGTAAAAACAAAGTGCAGTTTTCAACTGATTTTGTTTATAAATGGAAAAAGCTATCCAAACAAACCTAATCACTGGTAATGTCACCCCTTGTGGCAACAACTGGTAATGAGCCTTTAACATCCCTTTGGAGGAATTTTGATATGCTGTCCTTTGTATAATTGTTTTAAATATCCTAATTTTCTTTTGGGCGTCAACGGCCTGTTTAAGGTCATGCCAAAGCACTTCAATCCGATTTTTGCATGGACTTGGAGTAGGCCACTTCTAAACCTCCATGTTTTTGTTCAGGTTTTGTTTTTAGCCATTCAGAGGTGGTCTTTATAGTGCATACTGGACCATTGCCATGCTGCATAACCCAGGTACATTTAAGCTTGAGGTCAAAACCTCATGGCTGAACATTTTTTAGGATTTCAGGTAGAGAGCAGAATTCATGGTTCAATAAATGATGAAACGAATCAAGAAAAGCGAGACTTTGACTTATTACTGCAGTATTTTACATGATATTAAAAAGGTTTTTCTAAGGTATCGTTATCACTCTATCGTTATCACTTTTATCACTCTAATGCATTTTGCAGCTATTTGTGGCTGCTTTCTTTTTTACACATTGATTTCAGACATGAACATGGATATATAACTATTGTAGTTCTGATGTGTGGATTGTGCAAGAGAATAGGTTGTATAAATATGTGCCTTTAAAAGCAATAATTGATTGGAAAATGCAAGAACAAAACAAAACTCCTCTACTATGACTGAAAAAAAACAGAGACCTAAGAAATAGCAAATATGCTACATTTTCTCCTAAAAGCTAATGTTAAAAAGGCAAAGAGTTACAATTTAGATGAAACATCTGTGTTTTCCATGTCACTGTCACTTCAATTGTGTCAGTTCAGTTTGTTGAAATCAGTCTTTATCTTTTCAATGGTCTTCCCTTGATAAGGGATAAAAAAATTTATCATGAACGCAGCACTAGAAATGGAGTAAGTACAAAAATCAAAAAGCAGAACTGCCTGAATCCCTTCTGTGAGGACACAACAAAAGCAAAGTGGTAAGAAAACCATACCCTCATATAAATAGCCTGCAAACGATACAGGGTGGATGTCGTACCACAATATAGCCGAACAGCATTCCAACCAGGAACATCCCCAGCCAGCAAACGTGCTGCTGTTCATATATGCAGAAGGGCGCCAGGGTTGAAGGAAGAGGTCAGCAGGGAGAGCCATAGACACTCCTGCTGGGAGTGGGTTTGAAAACATTATTAAAACATAAACAAAGCGAGATAAAAAAAACTCAGATTGCTTTTATGCTGACTAATATTTGTAAAGAGGTTATAGGTGAACAATGTGGTGACTCACAAGGCCCACGTCCATAACTGCAAATGACACAAAAGATTAAAGTGATGTATACATACGGGATCTGAGGGCTCAGAACTTTCTAAAACGTACCCGGTCCTTTTCTGAAGCTTTCACAGAACCTACTGGTTATCTTGCAGGAACTTTCTCAATACTAACCGGAACCTACCAGGTTACCTTTCTGGATTTTTTAATAAAACTTACTGGTTACTTTACAAAAACTTGCCAGCTTTTTTCTCACTCTGTAAATGTTTTAATGATGTTTTCCGATCCACTCCCAGCTGGAGTGTCTATGGCTCTCCCTGCTAACCTCTTCCTACAAGCCTGATGTGTGATCACCGGCCCGTGTGCTGTCTCGGGATGTTCTTTTTGGAACTTACGACATACTTACCAGAACTCACTAGGTAGTTTTGGAATATACCAGATACTTTCCAGGAACCTTCATGGGACTTACTGATTATTTTCCCAAAACTGTCCAGCTTCTTTGTACAACATACCACATACTTGTATGTAACCGTCATGGAACTAACTGGTTACTTTCCCACAACTTACTAGGTACTTTCTGAATCTTACCAGGTACTTACCCAGAATTAACCAGGGACATACAGTCCCATAAAAGTTCCAGGAAGTACTTGGTAAATTCCAAGAAAGTAACCAAGGACGTTACATTAAAGTAACTTCTAGGTTCTGGAAAATTAACCTGTTGCATCTATGTACAAGTAATGTTACCTAACCTCATGCTATACTATGCAGACCCTCTGTCTAAACTGATGAAGATTCACTGACCTTGGCATGCACAATGCTTGAAGTGGCTGACATAGCAGCGTAGATAGACCTATGTTCTGAATATTTTTAGCTAGTGAATATTTGTCCTTGTGTCCTATCGATTGTGTAAAGAGCAATGAACTTTAACCTCGAGATGGTCAGGCAATGACATAAAGAAACTACCTCACTTTGTCCTGACACAATGGTACACTGTCAACTTCATTCCAGTCCTCAGAAATACAGTCATATGAAAAAAATGTGGTTGTCCTACGACAGCCTGCGTTCTCCTAACATATCTTGACACAAAGGTATTTAACATTTTAACAATACTGAGAAATTCAAGTAATATAAATAAAGTATAATAACTAAAAAAAAGATTTTCAAAAATTGTCTTTAATAAATGGATGCAGTTTCTGGCGAAGAACAAATTAGGACAGCCCCACATTTATTCCCATTTAAAAAGGCTAAAATCACAAAGGCTGTAGGTGTGTAACATAAGAAGCTCATGATTATTTTGGTTTGTTTGCTCCTGACTGTTGAGGTGAGAGTAAACATCGTATTAAGATTGAAAAAAAAACATAGACAAGGACTAGGATATCTGCAATTTTATTCTTTGGAGAGATTATCCTAAAACGGAATTATTTGGGCACCAGAACAGAGAACATGCAAAAAAAAGGGTGTAGTACAACCACATGACACAAAATGTGCTGCATATCATGCTCATTTTGCAAGAGGGCAATAGATCTCATCACTGCTGGAGAAGTGATGAGAGAAACCTGGATCCCATTTTGAAAAGATTCCCGAATTCCCAACACCAAGGACATCAGTGTTATAACCCAACATATTTAAACAACAAATGTTTATTTGTAAGTGATTTGCTGAATTTTTTTAATTTGAATTTTTAGAAATTTGTAAATATGTGGTAAGAAAATATAATGTACTTACAATACCAAAAGTATAAAGTATAAAAGACAAAAAATATATTGGAATAAAACTCCAAGTGCAGAGAGCCAACCAAATAATGTCTCTAAAAATTATAAAAATATTAATCTCCTGCAGCCCAAATCCACATCTAGTATACAGTATACCAAGTACTTTTAGAGAGATATTACAAACAGATCCATTTTCAGAAAGTGCTGCAATGTAGCAATGTCCACCTACCTTTTTGGATGCAGGCTGCAGAACAAGTTGAGGTCCAGCATATAAGAAGGTTGCCCTACAAAGTTACACATAAACAGACTTTAGATGACTAAGAGGAAACCTGCTCTATCTAGCTGATTCCTGGGGTTGTTACAGCTGCAATCAGTAGGTTAGACATTATTTTCATCTCCAAGGGAGGAGGCTGAAATAAAAGAAAGCATAAATGCTGGCCTAAGCATAAATAATTACAAAGCAGAAGGAGAAAAAGACTACCAGATCTCATTTCTGTATCAGAGGGTCATTAGCTGCAAGGCTTACGACCTGAAGAACCTCACTTTGTTGCAATAAGTGATGGATGCAGTGTTTATGTTGCTTTACATCTGCTCCACATCTGCAACATGTTCAACAACTTATTATTTTTGGGAATTATATATGATAGACCAGCACAAAATAGTGCACAATTCTGGAGTGGAAGGAAATGGTTTTTATTTTGTTTTCCAAAAATAAATCTTAATGTGCAGCTTCCTTTACTCTGATACCCATTGAAAAAATTGTTACCACCAACTGCAAGAGGAAGGAAGAGGATACATGGTTTGCAACATTTCACACAGAAAAAACTGAAAGGTGTGCATTTGTTTTCACATCTTTCATCATTACTCTGTAGATCCACCTGTGCTGAAATTACAGCTGCAGATATTTTAGGGGATGTCGCTACCAGCTTTGCACATCTAGAAGCAGAAATATCTCCCCGCCCCCTTTTCCAAAATAGTCAAATTTAGTCAGATTGGATAAAAAAAGCATCTGTGAACATAGATTTCCCAAGTCTTATTGCAGATTCTCAATAGGATTTAGATCTAGACTTTTACTGGGTCATTCTAACACATGAATATGCTTTGATCTAAACCATTCCATCATATCTTCGGCCGCATGTTTGGGTCGTTGTCCTCTCCCAGTCTGCTGTTTTTTGTACCTTCTGACAGGTTTTCTTCCTGGATTGTTCTGTATTTAGCTTCATCCAGCTCCCGATAAAACTTGCCCAGTGTCCTTGTCTCTGCTGAAGAAAAGTTTTGTGTTAGCATGATGCTACCACCACCATGTTTTACAGTGGGGATGGGGTGTTCAGATGGATGTGCAGTGTTAGCTCTCTTCCAAGGTTTGCACACTGCTCTCAGAGCCCCTTCTTCTACATGATTAATGTGTCTACAACTTGGCTTGTGGCAACAGAGTCTCCCACCTTAAAGATAGGTGGGGTAACTCTTTTTAACAGTAGTCATCCAACATCCCTAGAAAAACATCATAACATACTGTACATAAAACAGTTATTGTAGTTTTGCATGGCCTTATGAAACACCTTTGTTTCTACAATAAAAGTTTAATATAAGTCTTTAACATTAAGTTTCAGTTTTTCAGGTTTTCTTTTGGTGTAGCAGGAAATACATTAATCTAATCAAAATGACAGATATTTTAAAGTGGTGGACACACTGACAATATAAAAGCAACTAGAAATCAATAGCTAAAATAATTATAATTCTTAAAGTGTAACTGAAATGCTAATAAAAAGTACTTCCTCTAAGAATATAGTCAAAGTTTGGAGGCTGTCGGTTGTGTCTTACTCATCTGACTGCAGCAGGGCTCGCCTA
This sequence comes from Crenichthys baileyi, assembly GCA_036173005.1. Taxonomy (NCBI): domain Eukaryota; kingdom Metazoa; phylum Chordata; class Actinopteri; order Cyprinodontiformes; family Goodeidae; genus Crenichthys; species Crenichthys baileyi. The sequence continues at coordinate 283,267 of JAHHUM010000684.1, read as the reverse complement.
TGAGAAACAAAAGGCCTTTAGTTGCTCTTTTACACCATTAAAAAAATAATGAATCACATTCAGGGCATTTAGGGAGGGAGTGGGTGCTGGACATCCTCTTTTCCTCCTGCTACTTCTGCCATCTGTCTGTCACTCTCCCAGCACCCGCCTACAGAGAAAGAAAGGATGTCACAAAACCCCAGAAATATTTCAAAGTAAAAGCATGCATTTAAAACCTGATGAAATAGAATAAAAATCTGGCTGTGCACCTTTAACCCAGACTCTTGGTTCAGTATTTTTTCCAGACTTTGCTATTTTAACAAAAAATGCTGATACATGAGTAGAAAACTCTGACTAAGCAGTCTTTAGAAGACAGCGAGAAGACTTGAAACATTGTTCCTTCAAAAACTGGGTTGGTTCTGAAAAGGGAAAAACACTGAGTTAATTATTTCAGTTTAGATAAGTGCTGCAGGGATTAACTATGATTAAGAGTCTGTAAATCCCTACCAGCAAATCCCAGATAAAACTAAATGTTTCCTTGCTGCTGTTGACTAAAATATAAAGAGAGAAAAAGTCGTACATGGGTCTTCTGAGGGTCAGGGCTAAAATAACACCTACCTAAGATAAAAAGTTTTAAATATGCAAAAATTCCACCTGAATGTGTCCCAATGTCTGAGGCCCATCTGTGGCGAACTAGAGTCTCTTTCTGTTGGTATTAAACAATACCACACCTTTAACTCAAAGCAAAAGATTAGAACGAGGGTAAATTTTAACAATATTCAAAAGTGTTTCACCATTAAAGGATAAAAACGTTGCTAACAGTGTTTTAAAGGATCTTTGATCAGTGTAGAATAACTTAGTTCAGGTTTTGTCCAGGTACTGCAGTTTTTAAGCAGAACGCCATCTGGTGTAGTACCCATGATGAATATAGCAGTGACATTGCCACATTATATGTGTCCCCCTTAAAGATTAAAAGCTTTCCAGATCACAAACAGTGTTTTAGCAAATCTGTACAAAGTAGAAAACAACAAACGTCAGGTTTGAACACCCCGAGGCTTATACATTTGTAACTAAATTGGGAAGCAAGGAATCAGATGCCTAATTCAGCAGCATTATGCAGCCACAGTGTATGAAAATATTTTCCTCACAGTGTTTTCTAATCCTTCACACTTTGTCTGTCATTGTATGGCATTAACTAACACATTCTCTGCCCCAGTCTTTTGCAGCCTCTAACAGGTTTTCCTCCAGGATTTCTCTGCATTTATCTCCGTCCATCTTTCCATCACATCTTACCAGCTCCCTTGTCCCTGCTGGATAAAAACTTCTCCAGAGCCACCTGCTGTTCAGTGTTATTATTTCAGCACACAGTGTTTTGCTCTTTCTTCTAAGCATTAGCTGTGTCACCTAGGTGGCTTGTGGCAAGCTGGACTTCTTATAGCTTTATTCAGGCCACTCTTCCAGATTCATGAAGCACACAAGAAATAGTTTAATGGTTAATACATTCTCCCCCCTGATATTATGTAATCTATGCAGCTCCTCCAGAGTTACCATGGGCCTCCTGGCCTCTTCTCTGATTAATACTCTCCTTGTTTGGCCTGTCATTATAGGTGGACGGTCCTGTCTAGCTAGTTTTGCAGTTGTGCCATACTCTGTTTTTGGGTGATGGTTTGAACAGATCTATGTGAGGTGTTCAGAGCTTAAGAGATTGTTTTATCACTTAAACCTGCTTCAGATTTCCCCACAACTTTATCTTTGGTTTCTCTGCTGTGTTACTTGGATCTTCATTAAGCTGTTTGTATACCAGCATTCTCTAACAAACCTCTAAAACCTTCACAGAACAGCTTGATTTTTACTGGTATCAAATTATAAACAAATGGACTCTATTTTCCATTTATGTGGCTTCTGAATGCAACTGGTTGCACTGTATTTCATTTAGGGGCATCAAGCAAAGGGGGTGACTTACAAATACACTCCACACTTTTCCAGTTTTTATTTGCATTTTTTTTTAAAATCCAGCATCTTTTTGGTTTTCACTTAACTGGTCCATCAAATAAAATCTCAAAAACTTGAACTGAAGTTGAATTTTAAGTTTGTTGTTGTAGCATGAAAAACAAGTAAAAAAAATTAAAGGGTCATGAATACTTTTGGAAGGCACTGCCTGTTACCACCCTGTCTCCCGTATTTGTCTAAATACTACATACTAACAAGTTTTTTCATTGAAGAGGTCAAGACGAGACAGTCCACGGCTCAGATCAGCAATAGTTACATAATAGGTACACATTTACAAGTTCGATATAACTCCAACATCATGGATCAAATAGGCATAGTAATTTAAAAACATGGTTTTATAACATTCTTATTATAAACAGAAAAGACTTGTTTTTTAAAGCCCTGCATCAAAGACAATTGAAACATGTTTTTTTTTTATCTTAAAAAACACTGAAACATCAAATTAAAATTCACCAGTTTGACATTTTAAGATGAAATGGTTTGCTCTAAAAATCCTGAAATGAAATGTTGGATTTTCTTTCTCATCAAGTGACACTGTGGTCAGTCGTGTCTGTTCACATAACGAGACTCAGTTTCCTGTATTTAGGATAACTTTTTCAACTTTCAACGTTTGGTTGGTGAGGCAGAAACACCCTCCTGGTGAAGTAATCCAGGTGAATCACCTGTAGCTTGGTTTTTCACTGAAAATAAAAATGAAGCCCACAGTGGATTACTTGTTGCAGCAGTAAAACGTCTGCCTACAAGGCAGTGGCAAGACACACTTCGCCTAGCTTATAATGAGTCTGTAATCCCAAACTTTTGTCATTTTGGCCTTTGAAGTTCATCTTGTGGAATTCATTTGTGATGACCGACAGAGACTTTCCCTTCGTCTCCGGCAGAAACAGGCCGATGTACAGAGCAGACGACAGGCAGATGGCTGCGAAAGGCACAAAGCAGTATTCACTCAGTCCACTCTGCAAAAATAGAAAAAAAAACCCACATAAAATGATAGCTGTTCATTCTGCACAGAGTTGGGCCTAGATAGGTTTGTATTATATACAGTAATAACAAGAGAATGTTGTGATAGTTATTACAGAAAAGTCATGCTTTTTGAATAAAAAAGGGAATACCCCAAGGTTCAATACTTGGCCCCCTGTTAAGTTTAAAAAATGTATAAAGAAAATCTCAAACACAGTAAAGTGTAATCTCAAACTTTAAGAAACTTCTATTTTATTCTCTTCTATTCTTAATAAAACAGTCAGTCAGTCAGTCAGTAAGAATTACTCTGCAACTTTTCAACAACGTGCAAAAGCTTAAAGCCAACCTTAATTTCTTAATACTTTGCTTCAAAGAATCCCAGACTTTCTTTTCATCTTTAAAAATGTTGTTGATCAGTTTTTTTTACATCATCTGGACATTTTCCAGGGTTTTCTTGAGACTTTAGTTGGTTTTCCCTCATGCTCATTACCTGTACCTCATGTTGACAGCATAAGATGGCTGTCCTTAAAAAATTAAAAAGGGGGAAAAGATGAGGACTAAAAAGGATTTGAAAAGTCAAAAAAAAAAAAACCCAGGAGAAATGATAAAGATAATTTTCAAATATTTCAATTCAGTCTTGCTTCCTAGTGAGCAGTTTTTTAAAAATTTACAAGGTAATCCATGTGATATGTAAGTGGTGAAATTTCAGCCTCCTCCTTTGCAGCATGCAACAATGACCTCTGAATGTGCATCAACCATAGCAATGAATGCTTTACATGGTGTCCTGTATTCGAATCAGTTCATTTTAAAACAACATTAACTACGGGTGCAGCGGGTGTTTTTTAATAGAGTGATTTAGCTGCAGACTGACCACCAGAAATGGGAAGATCATCCCAACGATAAACAGGTTGAGCCACATCATGGAGCCAGCGATCGTGTAGGCGGCTGGCCGAGCTGTCTGATTGAAAATCTCAGTGGGAAGAACGCCGGTTACTCCAGCTGAGTGAGAGAGTAGAAGAAAAAACACATTTAGTAAAAAATTTACTTTAAACTTAATTTCTGTTACACTTTTCAAGATTAAAATTGCAAAAGCAAAATGAGGTATAATGAACAAAGTAAAAGTACGTAAGAGATGAGTTTTAAGTAGCTTATTTTTAAAGAGATTGCTGAGTCCACAGATCTCATGCTCAGTGTAATCACAATCATCCTGATTCTTCACAGCAAATGGTTTTGGTTCATTTATGCTTTGGAAAATGAGATTACAAAGAAGACAGTAATAATAATCCTTGCTTTATCAGTTGTTTATATTGCAGAACAGACAAAGCTCAGCAGAAATAATATGGTGAAGTTGCATGAGCGAGTACAGAGATGTTATGTCAGCAGGAGGATTTTTACGTCATTTGCTACAAAACTGCTCTTTAAGACTTGGAGGTTTTTAAAAGGTTTTGAAAAACACAGATTTCCTCCACTCTCCTATCTTTGATGTTGTTAGCATTTTGCTCAGCTTACCCGGTCCCATCCCAAAGCTGAGAATGTAGGTAAAGATGCAGGCCATGCTCAAGTAAGGCATCCAAGATACATACCGCTGTTTGTATTTGAAAAATGATAAGATAAAAAAGAATGATGTTATTTTAAATGAAAAGATAATTAAGCGCCTAAAGCCAAAGGTTTCTCATAATTAAGTCGCCTTCTCTTAAAGTCAGACGTCGTCTTCCTCAATGCTGACTTTTAACATTAAAAATGCCTGAGAAACCTCTGTAGTCTCTGTAATAATTCCACAATACTAAAATTAAAAGTCAAATCCACAACGATGTTGGAGTGAATGTTGATTACCTCAAACGACAGAGCGATGGTGAAGACAATAGCCCAGATGGTCATGAGGAGGAAGCCGCCTGTCAACATGAACCTCCGACCTTTGCGTTCAACCAGCAGATTCTGAAAATGTAAAATGTACATTTTTCAGACTTTGTTCTTGTCGTTGCAGATAGCTGATATTTAATTTTGGGCAAAAATAGTTTGGTTATAAGAAAATAAATCAATGCAGTTTTATGTACTTGTATTAACAGATATGCACAATATGCAATACTTTAAACATTTGTTTAAATTTTCTACATAACTTGCTAGTTCCGACAGCCTGTCATTTGCTTTCATATCTTTGATCTTTCAACTGAGGTTCTGTGTCTTTATTGCACTAACAAGACTTCTGGAAGATTTATGATACCCAGACTATTTGAGTCAAATTACCTATGGAGAAGATAGTATGAGAAGGGAAGTTTGAAATACATGAAGAAAATCAAATTATTTCAGTGCTTTACATAGCTAAAAAAAGAAACAACTCTCTGGTGAGTAATATATCGTACTCATCAGACCTTTAAACTTTGCATTTCTTCACTCTATGTGTAGTGTATGTTATTTATGGTCTGTTATAGCAATCCCACAGTGGGCAGCATCTTTGTACTTTTCTAAGTCAGTTTCACATAATAATAATATGTCTACGATTTAGGGCAAACTGGCCTTCTAGTCAGCCATACAGACTAATTAATTTGAGTGAACACTTCTGAGGTCACACAAAATCCACATTGTATGTCTGTCTGTGAGGAAGATTTCTAAGGGCAGGAGATACTGGATAACACAAGGTGGTGGCACTGCAGCTGAAACAAGTGCTACAAATGTTTACAATTTATGTTGACTCTTTGGTACTTATTTACCAAAAATGTTTTTTAGATATACTTAAATCTAGCCTCCTGCCATAAGGTGATGCTCTATGATGTTGGCATCATAACATTAAAGCTCTGCAAGCTGCAGTTCTTCTCTCTCCAACAGGTTGCATAAAAAGCACATTAATGGAGGATACTTACACACATAATGCACGCTGTGAACTCACAGGTCCCAGTGCCAATTGTGACATACTGAATTTGATCATCAGATATGCTGGCCTCTTTAAACACATATGATGCATAGAAGTAAATCTGTAAGGAGAACACAAAATGTGGACATGCTAAGAGGGTCATTGCTTGTTACTGGAGTTAAATGCTCATAAGCTGATTGTTCCCACATTTGCACACAGAGTATTTGGGTTAATATAAAGTCCTCACTAAAACTGCCAAGCATGTGGTTATGAGATCCTAAACTCAAGATTTAATTAGCATTTTCTGCTGACAAGATGTAGTTATGCTTTTAAATGTTGCAAAGTTCATGATACAAATATTTAAAAAATGTAGTATATAATACAGCCCATACATTGATGTAATTTTGCGGTTATGTTCCAGGATTTACATGGTTCCTTCAGCGACCAGACTGTAGCATGTAAGGAGGAGAAATTACCTGAGTTACAGGTCATTTCATAAGACAGTCTAATGCCCAAAAGTAACCTCTAAATCCATGAATGTAAATAGACTGACGTTGGAAAATTGAATCAAACTTAAAACCTTCCAGATAACTACAGATCACACTGATCCGCAGGCACCATACACAAACTATACTAGGATAAAAGTCAATTTATAATCCAGCCCGGTTTTAAGGCGCTTCAGGAAAGCACCCTGTAAATTCCTGGAAGTTACCTAGCATTCAAGAAAGTAAACTGCAGGTTCCAGAAGGGTACCCTGTGCTTTCCAGGAGGGTAACCTGTAAATTTCAGGAAAGTAACCTATTCATTTTGGAAATTTACTCATTAGTTTAAGCAAAGTTACCTACAAGATCCAGGAAAAGTAACCTGTATGTCCCTGAAACTTCTGTTTAACTTACTGAAAGTAACCTGTTATTTTTTTGGAAAAGTTCCAGAATACAACCTGTAATTTTAGGGTAAGCAATGGTCAGTGCTAGAAATTAGAAATTAGAGATTAGTTAAACTTTTAGAAAGTGCCTTGCAATTTCAAGGAGGTACCGATAGATCTGGAAAGTATCTGTTCCAGTCAAAAAGTCAACTGTAAGTTCTCGAAAGTATCAGCAATTATTTAAATTTTTGAAAAGTAACCTGTAAAACTTGGGAAAGTAACTATTTTTTTCTGGAAAAGTATCTTGCAAATTGCAAAACATTATAGCTTGTAACTTCTAGGAATTGTTAATTGTTAACTGTTAATGTATGGACAGTGCCCTGTAAATGCAGAAGGTTACCTATAAGTTCTAGGTAAGCTGTAAGTCTTGGAAACTATTCTGGAGCTTACTGAAAGCAACCATCATTTTCAGGAAAGTACCCTATGAGTTCCCAAAAGTGACTTGTAAGATCCAGGAAGTAATTTTAGCTTTGGAAAAGTACCATGTAAGCTCCAGACAGTAGCCTGTGGGTTCCAGGAAAGTATGAGGTGTGTGATGTTTTGTTTCCAATAAAAATAGTTAATGAGAACAGAACTGAAATGATGGTGTACATAAAAACAATCCTCTCAAATTTCCTACCAACGTCCTAACCTTACATCATAGGAAACAGTGACCACAAGAACATCAGATACTGGTGCTGTACTTTAAGATCAGTTACATTGACAGAAACGATATGCTGCAACCTTCAGCATGTTCACTAAATGTCTCAGAGATCATGTCACCAGTCCTCAGTGAAAGACCCAGGCTGGTGTTCTTACTGAATCATTTCCACAGAGCTGCATGGCACTGCTGATGATGATGACAGAGATGAGCTGCCAGCGCACAGAGCGATCAGTGAAAAGCTCCCATGGCCGCCGCGGTCTCATGCCTTTGGTTTCTGCCTGTTCCTGCAGGATCTCATCGAGCTCACTGCTCTGGACCTCACAGCCTCGAAGACGCTGCAGAGCTGACAAAAGAAAAACCACAACAATAAACCAGGGAATTACCTCAATATATATATATAAATCATCATATTGACTGGCGTTAAAACTACTTAGACAATAAAAAAGGAGTAGCTACAAGGTAAAGCACTTCTGTGAGGGGAAATGTATTTCTCTTGCTATATTAATATAAAAATTTCTTCTGAGTACCACTGAAGGTAGCTCTAGTATCAGCACTGCTACTTGCACCTTGGTTCAAGAACTGTTGTTTTAAATAAAACATATTTAAGCATTAGAATGGCCCAGTCAAAGTACAGACCTAAATACAATTGAAAATCTTTGCTAAGACTTGTAAAAGCTGGTAGAGACATACTCCAAAGGACTTTCAGCTGCATTTACATCAGAAGGCTGGTTCGAAAAAATATTGAAGTACCTTCAGATTTTCATTCATAAAAAGTAAAACCATCTGTGCCTTTTCCTCCCATTTTAAAATGATGCCCTGCTTTGTGGTTCTAATGAGAGAGTATGTGAAAAGTTTCAATGGGTATAAATACTTTTGAAAGTCACTGAATGTTAATGATTATGCCTCATTTATATTGAATATAATCCAATACCTACCATCAATACAAGCCTCTTTGTCCCCTCTGTCGATAAGCAGATACCTGGGACTCTCTGGAAACCACGGCAGGGTCAGAAGCTGGATGAAGCCAGGAATAGCATTACTAGCTAGGAGATACTGCCAGCATGACTCACATCCCAAAATCTCCCTTTAAAAAATACAAGGTATACTTGTTTATTCAACACAAAAACAGAGACCCGCTTTTAAAATCCTACATTAGTGTAGTTTGGAACCCTGGGAGCTCACCTGAGACCGACCACCTGTCCCAGGACAACACCGAACGCTGTGAAAACAGCTGATGACTGAGAGACGGCTCCTCTCAAGTGCTTTGGTGCACTTTCTCCAAAATACATGGGTTGTACATTCATGCTGATTCCTGCAAAACATACTCTCTGTAAACTAACTCTTGCTCTGAATGAATGAATGTTACTTTAATGTATGTATGAGTGATTTAGAACATTTTTATTTGCCATACCAGAGTTTATTCCAATCAGGACACGTGACAGTATGATCATCTCGAATGACCCGGCAGCTCGGCTTGTGAGGGCTAAGAGTGCGCCGCTCATGAGGAAAACGTTGTTCAGCAGCAGACAATTCTTTCTTTGTAGGGGGAAATAAGAACAATTGAATGTGTGTCATTGAGATTTTATGTGAGCAAGACAAAGTAGAGCATAAATAAGAAGTGAAATGAAGTTGACACGTGCTTTTCAAATTTATTTATAAATAACAATCTGAAAAGTGTGGGGTACATTAGTATACAGCCCACCTGAGTCAATACCTTTCAGAACCACCAGCTACAAGACTTTTGTAGTCTATCTATATCAGCTTTGAAGGTCTAGAGGTATGTGCTCATTCTTCTCGTGCACAATCAGTCTGGATTCATCTGTAAACATCAATTGTTAAGTCTTGCCACAGATTCTCAGTTGTATTTTACTCTAGACTTTGACTGGGCCATTCTGACACATGACTATGCTTTGATCTCAATCATTCCATTGTAGCTCTGACTGTGTGTTTTGGGACATTGTCCTGCTAGTCTGGTCTTTTTGCAGCCTTTTGCAGCTTTTCTTCCAGGATTGCTCTGTATTTAGCTCCAGCCAAACTTTCAACAACGGCCTTCACTGATTAATACCCTCCCTGTCCATCCTGTCAGTTTAGGTGGACAGCAATGTCTTAGTAGGTTTGCAGATGGTGGATGGATCAGATATCTGTAAGACGTTAAATGCTTGAGTTAGGATTTTATTACCTAACTTTGCTTTAAACCTCTCCGCATTTTTTTCCCTGACATGGCTGCTGTGATTCTTGGTCTTCATGTCTCATTTGTTCTGTAATTTTCTTTAACAAACCTCTAACGGTTCAAGGCTTATGAATAATTTTGCAAGGCTGGCGGTTGTTGCAAAACACCAAAGAGAACATTGTTATACATTTAGCAGTAACAACTCACACTAAACAGTGGCACCATCAACATGTGCTCAGATTAAAAATGAAAGTAAATAAACAATCTCTGAAGACAGCAACTAGCTGATCATTCACTTTACCTCCCAAAGCGAATGGTCATTGGTCCCGCTAGGAGCGCTCCGGCAAAGCCCCCCAGCGAAAAGATGGAGACAATGATTGTCCACACAAGCGTCACCTGGTAGTCCTCCAGCTGGATGTCCCAGCGCTGCAGGAACGTCTCATTGATGAAGGTTTGGATAAACTGTAAGAAAACACATGAAGGTCAATATTTAATTAAAATGAACACTTATTACCTCCGTCAGAGTAGATTCACATTTTAGTTTGTACATTTACACCTTGGAAGGCGATGAACACAGAAAAATATGTCTTCACATTTCTTTTTTTATTTTAATGTTTCTGAATCACTCACTTATCAGAGTTTTTTTTTTTATAGAGTTAATGAAAATTTTTGCTCTTTGATTTTTAGTGCCGCTGCCAATCTCACCTCATGAATTACTTATTGCTGCACAACATATCTGGACACTTTTCAAGAATGACTAATCACTGACACAGCAGACCTAATTCTCACTTGTGCCAAATTGCTGTCTGACCCAAATATTAGATTGCAGAACCGGCTGATTCCTTACAAGCAATGAGAAGCTTTGACAAACCATAAAATCATCTGCAAAAATCCATCTCACTTTAGGATTTTTGGAGCAGTTCTTTTTACGACATAATTGCATTTGAATTTAGCTCTCAGTTACTGTGGAAAATTCGTCACACAGACACAAACAACTTACAGTTGTTGGAGCGTTCATTATGGCCAGGTTGTAGCCATACTGAAGAGTTCCTCCAATGGCTGCAGAGGCAACCATGAGCACCAGTGTCAGACAACTGCCCTGTCAGGACAAAAACGACAAAAAAAGACATTTTCAATGAGGACATGAAGCGATAGATGGTGAAGTCACAATTGATCATGAGAACAAAACTTTCTTTAACCTTGACTTTAGATTTAATTTGTGTATAAATTTGAAAATTGCTCTGTGTTGCACTCATGGACAAGCATAGAATAAAGAATAGAAGTGTGTGTAAAACATGCAATAAAACACAGAAATTAAGCTCATTAAAGGAAAGAAATGATAAGAAATTCATTATTTACCTTCTGCATCCCTGGAGTCGTCATTCTTAAACAGAGGTAAAGGGTGACCCAGTCAGGAACAGCAGAGCAGCAGAGATCAAACCACTTTAAACAATGATCCCCAGAAGCTCCAACCTGAGAACCTGTGTGCAGAATGTATTTGCATGCAGCGGAGTACGGCTGGATCTGATTGGCTTTAGTTGTTAAACATCCGGTTAACACATAAACAGCCAAACAGTGATGTAGTCTTTCACCAGCATTCCTCTAAGAAAACTGCACTTTTTTTTCCTAAAGCTTAAAAGGTTTCAAATCAGCAGCAGGATGAGAGTTATGCAGGGATACTAAGAACAGGTACAAATAGGTAGATACTGCCATGTTATGATTAAAAACTGCTTTTTTAAGAGAGTCCTGGCAGCAAGTGAAACAGCATAAAGGATAGAAAGAAGAAGAAGATTATGAGCAAAAAATATAGAAGTCAGTGCAATTGCAGTACAGATGTACACTCACAGGCCACATTATTAGGTACACCTTGCTAGTACCGGGTTGGACCCCCTTTTGCCTTCAGAACTGCCTTAATCCTTCGTGGCATAGATTCAACAAGGTACTGGAAACATTCCTCAGAGAGTTTGGTCCATATTGACATGATAGCATCACACAGATGCTGCAGATTGTCGGCTGCCCCATCCATGATGTGAATCTCTCGTTCCACCACATCCCAAAGGTCCATCGGATTGAGATCTGGTGAATGTGGAGGCCATTTGAATACAGTGAACTCATTGTCATGTTCAAGAAAAACCAGTCTGAGATGATTCGTGCTTTATGACATGGCGCTTTATCCTGCTGGAAAGTAACCACAAAAAAAGGGGTACACTGTGGTCATAAAGGGATGGACATGGTCAGCAACAATACTTAGGTAGGCTGTGGCATTGACACGATGCTCAAATTTGGTGCTAAGGGGGCCCAAAAAGGGGCCAAAAAAAATATCCCCCACACCCTACACCCCACCACCCGCCTGAAACAGTTGATACAAGGCAGGATGGATCCATGCTTTCCTGTTGTTGACGCCAAATTCTGACCCTACCATCCGAATGTCGCAGCAGAAATCGAGACTCATCAGACCAGGCAACGTTTTTCCAATCTTTTATTGTCCAATTTTGGTGAGTCTGTGCAAATTGTAGCCTCAGTTTCCTGTTCTTAGCTGACAGGAGTGGCCCCCGGTGTGGTCTTCTACTGCTGTAGCCCATCTTAAGGTTCGACATGATGTGCGTTCACAGATGCTGTTCTGCATGCCTTGGTTGTAACGAGTGGTTATTTGAGTTACTGTTGCCTTTCTATCAGCTTGAACCAGTCTGGCCATTCTCCTCTGACCTCTGGCATCAACAAGGCATTTGTGCCCACAGAACTGCTGCTCACTGGATATTTTCTCTTTTTCGGACCATTCTCTGTAAACCCTAGAGATGGTAGTGCACGAAAATTTCAGTAGATCAGCAGTTTCTGAAATACTCAGACCAGCTCGTCTGGCACCAACAACCATGCCACGTTCAAAGTCACTTAAATCACCTTTCTTCCCCATTCTGATGCTCGGTTTGAACTGCAGCAGATCGTCTTGACCATGTCTACATGCCTAAATGCATTGAGTTGCTGCCATGAGATTGGCTGATTAGAAATTTGCGTTAACGAGCAGTTGGACAGGTGTACCTAATAAAGAGGCTGGTGAGTGTATGTTGGCAGTTGTCCAAGTATTGTCTTATAAATAAACATTAATTGTGGCCAGACCAGACCATCCCACCCGTGAGTATAATTCACAATGGTGTGTTGACACTTTACAGTTTGTAATGAACCTCAGAGGAGAGAGATAGACAGAGTCAATCATCCAAAGACATTGTGAAGAGGCAAGCATATACAAAAGATCTCCATAGTTCAACAAAGACAAAAAAGTCGCAGTGACAAGATGTTTCTAGCTATATATGAAAAACACAATTTGTTTCGAAAATAAAAACCCAACTGTAACTTCAGCCTTTACACAAGATGTACCACAGGGGGCTTTAAAGCGAGGGAGTCATCAGTCAACATTTTTAAATCAATTTATAAACCAGCTCTATTTCATTTCCCCCGGAAGTAAGTAATAAGGGGATCTTTTAACTCTTAGAACCATAAAAATACATTAATTTATTATTTATATTGAGAACAGGTTTCAAATTTAGTAAGGAGTGCTGAACAGCAACAAAGGCCTGAGTTGGAGTTGATCCAGTGCAATAAATGTGTCATGTACATAAAAATGCATATTTGTATCAGAAATATTTCTTTACTCATAGGTATTGTGAAAAGAAGGGGGCCTAATATAGATCCCTGTGGCACCCCCTTGTGGACAACAGCAAAATCGGAAGGCATATCATCCTATTTAATGCACCGTGTCTTAATACTGACATAGTTTGTGAACCAAGCGACAGCGTGCTTCGAAAAATCAGAATGCCGAAGCCTGACTTTCAAAACTTCACGATCTATGGTATCAAACGCTTTTGACAAGTCAACAAAAAGAGCCGGTCAGCATTGCTTCTTGGCAAGAGCAACAATAATGTTTACCACCTTCATTGCAGCAGTTATGCTACAATGCCTTTTTCTAAAGCCTGATAGAAAAAAGGTGATGATAGAAATGTAAGACAAAAACTCTTTTACTTGTTCGTTCACGAGAACCAGTGCCGACAGATTTGATATCTCTTAAAACCTGAGTATGCTAATTTTAATAGTTTTTCTAATGTTGTAAATTTGACCTTACTGTACCGTCTCTTGTTTCTATTTTTTATTGTTGTATCTTTATATGCATGCTTCCATTTGCCTGTCACTTTGCTGCTGCTGATACACTTGAATTTCCCCACAGAGGGACAATAAAGGATATTTATATTATATTTTCTGTTGTGCTCTTTTTATAGATGCCACTTAAGTCCTCAAATTTAACAAATATTCGTGAATTTGTAAGCTTTAACAGTTAAACTACCAGGCTTTGTAATAAAAGTCTTTATTATTTGTGAAGATTCCAAAAATCTAGCAATTATAGTCTCACTCTCCCATTTATTCCAAGTTTTTCCCATCACTTATGCATGAGATTGGTAAAAGTTGGCAGCAACACATGTTTTTGCAAAGTCTTTTGTAAATAAATTGAACAGTGAATCCCTTAGGGACAGGAAAATTCTCTTTTTGGATTACCAAAGAATGTTACATAACATTTTCCCGCTTTTTTCTTCTTTATGAATTCCATAATTAACATCAGTCCTCATCAGAAAAAGTGTGACGGTGAGACTGTGTGCAGGGGGGTTGTGTGTGTACTTACCTTTTTGTCCCCAGGGTGGCTTCAGGCAGGCAGACTGCACAGGTGTTCTCCACCTGTCATCTAGGAGAGTTTAAAGAGGAGTGGAGTCGCCAGAGAACTCTTACACATAGACATTACGACAAAAAGCTAATATTCATGATTCTAAAAGATTTAATGTTTGTAAAAAAGGTATCTTTGGGGAAAACAAATAAAAAAATAATTAAACTAATTGAATTAATAAAGTAATCAAATTGCAGTGGTAATGCATTTTGAATGGGAGTCAATTGGACACAAAATGCTGAGTGGACACAGACTGCTCCATAAAAGGCATAGCAAAGACTTAAAAACAACTTAAAAAAAATAAAAAAATAATAATTTAATCAAAATTAAAACTCACCGCATAATACACAACCTGACCAAACGTCATGGTGTTTGCATCTACACAGCCAGATTTAGCAAAAAATTTAATTTAATAGAAACATGTCCAGGGGCCAAGGAGGGTTAAACGTCTACAGTAGCTGATGTTCTCATAAAATAAATGTTTTTTGCTCACATCCTCGCTTGTACTCTGTGACATTAACCAGCAGATGGCGCTGTTTTCCTCCTCTTCTGCGGGACTTATTGCTCTTTACAGTAGATGAGATGGAAGAAGTCGATGTGCGCATTTAGAGAAGCTTACACAAATAATTCAGGTGACAATTATATTCCCCTCAGAAAAAGTAGATTTTTTTTTATCAGCTGATTACTTAGATTGTTTCTGTCTCAAATAAATTCAAAATAAAGGAAAAATATTTTATTTTGAAGGGCCTAAAACACAACCTGTTTTGTCTTAAATTTATTCACAGAGCGCCTTTCAAGTTTGGGAAATCACAACTTGCTGCACAAAAGAAAATAAAAGTAAAGAAAAACATTAAATTCAGCAAATACAATTATACAAAGCCACTCTAAAAAGATGGGTTATTAGCTGCTTTTAAAAATGCTTGTAACTGGATGGAAGGCTGAGTAGAGTTCAACAAAAACAGGATGGTACATTCATCTGCATGGCTTTGGATCTTGAGGTAATTTGAGATTGTGAGAAGAGCTGCATAAGTTAAATAAGCTCTCAGGAAAAACCTGATTGAAATTTATCTAGTATGCAGAAATTCTCCAGTCCATCAGTGCAAGTAAGCACTTGGGGACTGGTGGACTGAAAGACCTTCTCAAACAAGGCTGCAGGTAAAATGTCTAGACAGCAAGAAGATGTTTTATTTCTGCTTCAAAAAAGCAGAACCATGTGTCTTTAATCCAAAAATGAGTTTCCATTAAAGACACATTGCGCACTGTAATTTGCTGAAAAGCCTCTTCAGCCTTATTGATGCTTTCAGTCTTTGTCTTATTTTTGTTACTGAAATATATACTATCGTCAATATCAGATCCTGAGAAAACAGATAATAGCACTTATTATATGTTGAATCTTTTTTCACATGCACATTTCAAAGGATTCTGGCCAGAGGATTTAAATATATAATTATCAGCAAAACTGTTTGACAGATGACTGAACAGAAGGCTGGTAAAATTACAGTTGAGCCTAATGTTGGAAGAAAAACTAAAATCTTAAGAAAATTCCCAGAACTAAAAGAGGAATCAGGGAAAAAGTGGATAAGTTCTATGACCACAGTGGTGCCAGTGGTCACATCATGGTTGGGACTTAACCCACCGTCCATCCGTCTGGACAGGTCGTCATTCAATCTCAGGGTGTTAAACCCTGAGATTAAACCTAATTAAAAAAAAAAAAAAAGTTAAAGCAATAGAATGATGATTGGATGGGGAAAAAAATGAGCCTACTTCCTAACTCTGAATATTGCAGGTTCTACCTGTGCATCTATCCATATTCTACACCCACTTCTTCCATACAGGGTCCTAGGGAAGCTGGTGGCTGTCTCCAGCAGTCTACACCCTGGACAGGTTTCCAGTATATTGCAAGGCAACACAGAGACACACAGGACAAATGTACACACCCATTCATACCCAAAGGTTATTTAGAGAGAGCAATTAAACTAAGTCATGTTTTTGGACTGTGGGAGGAAATCGGAGTACCTGGAGAGAATTCACACATGCACGGGGAGAACATGCAAACTCCATGCAGAAAGACCCCCCACCAGGAGTCGAACCCAGAACCTTCTTGCTGCAAGAACAACAGTGCCACCATTCAGCCATCAATGTATGTACACATAACGGTTAAATGACAAAATGTAACATTTTTCTCAAAAATGAAACTGTAACAACTCATATGGCTTGAATATATTTTTCAGCTGTGAGACTAAATTATAGTTTCAGTAGGAGTTAATAGGGCATGTTTGTTCTCAGATGACAAGAAATATTAATACATATTGGTCAATATTTTTGATAATCCTTGACATATTTGAGGTGGATTTAAAGAAGTAACCCCATTGTTAAAGAGAAAGTAATTCATTTTCATGGGTTTTTCTTCAAAGGTAATAGCATCATTTAATCAAGCGGGTGTTTAAAAGGCTAAAACGTTTATATGTATTCAGTGTTTGGATTTTTTTTATCAAGACTGATATTTCTCAAAAGTTTTAACCCACAAAATAAGAAAAATACTTTGTACCAACTTTAGAGCAGCATTTTGAAGTGCACGTTTTTGACATTAATGACTGGTCAAGAGGGTAATACATTTTAAATCGGATGCTGCACATATTCACGTACTCAAGACTGATCTGAGCTAAAACAGCAACATTATGTAAAAGAACTGACATTTGAAGGGATAAAATCCTCAGACTTGTTGAATGTTTGGTACTTCAGGGCTGAAAACATGTTCATCTGTACAGTTTTATATTATTTGTTTGGAATTGGACATTGTTGTCTTTAACTTTTTTGAACAACGTCTCCCACCTCATGCATGAAACTGGAGAGCTTCTTCAGACTGCTGCATCCTAGACTCAAAAAGGAGCACCACTGGTCCCAGCAAAGTCAATAACTTGTTTTATATTATTTGCCCAGTTTTCCATTTTCCTGTTAACAGTGTGTCAATTTTGCACAATTGGATATAGAGCACTGTTTGTACATTTGACATTATCTTACCCTGTTGCACGTCTTAGATTATATTTTTCAAATTATATGGTTGTTGTATCTTTACGTGGATCCTCGTGTTTTATTTGCCTATCATTTTGTTGCTGACAGACTTGAATTTCCCCACTGAGGAACATTAAAGTTCAGTTGTAATCGTTCAGATAACAGTTATTGGCGGAGGTGTCACGCGTTCTAATTTATACACATTACATGTTGAGCAAGCCAACAAACAGCGTGTGATTTTGAGGTCAGAGTGGAACCTCTCCTCCCCCTCCGGTCTCTAATTGGTCTGCTCTGTCAGGATTACCCGAGTTTCCTCAATTGACCAGCAGCGCCAAGTGAAAGCCAGTGGCATCCAGGAGAGAGGAGAGAAGATACGGAAAACTCGGCTGTAGCTGCCTTAAAACCACTTTATCTATAGTTTTTCTTTTTGCGCGCTGGATCAGATGTTTGTGTTTGACAGTGGTCGGCGGCTGTAGCCCTGTGATTCCCGGATTAAATGACCACCGGTGACGTCGTTGCTCTTACTGCTGCTGCACCATTAATGTGGGTGCTCAACACGCCCGCATTTCTCTGAAGCCGCTCTTCAGATTCTTCTGCCGGCACAATGACTCGGGTTTTCTGGGATGCTATTTTACTAATCAGCGGTGAGTCTTTGGCCTGGGTTTGAGCAGAAATGTTATT
This sequence comes from Crenichthys baileyi, assembly GCA_036173005.1. Classification (NCBI taxonomy): domain Eukaryota; kingdom Metazoa; phylum Chordata; class Actinopteri; order Cyprinodontiformes; family Goodeidae; genus Crenichthys; species Crenichthys baileyi. Next base: position 265,337 of record JAHHUM010000684.1, on the reverse strand, counting down.
TTTTTTATTGTCCAGATAATTGTAAAAAAAAAACTTTTCTAGCAAACAGGACTTAGTGTAAAACGATACCCTTAAATACCACAAAGTATTAATCCTAGTTGAATATTTATTGCATGCGTTTTATAGCTCTGTATTGTAATTCAAGTAGCACAAAGCACATTGCTTGTTTCAGTTTTTCAGCCCCTGGTTGTGATTGCATGTCGTCACTGCGCCTGCTGTGTATTTATAGTGCATTGGTCTCATCCTTTTAATGAATGCTAGACCCCGTTAAGCATTGTTTGGTACAAGGTAAAGTTAATGAGGTGCACTGACAACAAAGTTGCATTGTCACGCATAGATTTACATTATTGCTTCCATGATTGTCTTTGGCTGTGCGACCCCTTGCATTTGTTTAACGGGAACAATACACTCTGAAAAAATGAACAGTGTCCTGTAAAAGTATCCACACCTCTTGGACATTTTCACATTTAGTCACGATGCAACCACAAACTTCCATGTATTTTATTGGGATTGGATGTCTTAGACCATGCAGACCTGCAAACTGCGGCTCTGTAAAACACAATAGCGCTAAATTTAGCTAAAAATTTAAATTAACCAACTGTTATATATAAAACTTGCATTGAATTTCCACAACAGAATGACACTAGTAATATATTTTATAACCATTTTTCCTGTCATTAGGTTTCCCATAGTAGATGTATCCTTTCTCTTGGTGCAAAAATTGTTTTGTTTTTTTTATTATAGTTTTTGCCTATAGTAGATATTTATAAAAAAAGTATGAGCTATCTTTTAACATTTTTGGCTCTAAACAAGTTTTACCCCAGTCGGTCGTGGCAGATGGCCGCTCACACTGAGCCTGGTTCTGCTGGAGGTTTCTTCCTGTTAAAAGGGAGTTTTTCCTCTCCACTGTCGCTACATGCATGCTCAGTATGAGGGATTGCTGCAAAGTCAACGCCAGTGACTGTCCACTGTCTCTACATGCTCATCCGGGAGGAGGGAATGCTGCAAGTCACTGACTGGATGCAATCTGCTGGGTTTCCTTAGATAGAAAAACTTTTTATCCAATTTGAATAAATAACAGAATCTGACTGCACTGTTCAATGATTAAGATTAATTGGAATGTATGTACCTGACTTTTGTGAAGTGCCTTGAGACGACATATGTTGTGAATTGGCGCTATATAAATAAACTGAATTGAATTGAATTACTTAGCTGGACTCATGGCAAAAAATTTGGATTGTGAAGGTCACAGACCCCTGTCCTGGGCCAGCACAAAGTAGTGCATTATAGTTGGGAAGAGGGAAATGATACATGGTTTTGAAAAACCTTTACAAACAGAAATCCAAAATGTGTGACGTGCATTTGTATTCAGTCCCTTTTTATACTGAGACAGCTACATTAATGTCAGGGCAACCAACTGCCTTCAGAAGTAGTCTAATTGGTAAATAAGCCTACTTGTGTGTAATTCAATCCCAGCATAAAACCAGCTGTTCTGTGAAGGCGTCAGAGGTTTGTTGGATAAAATTAGTGACTGACAAGCTTCATCAGAGAAGCAGCTAAGAGGGGGAGAAGGCAAATCTGTAGAAAAGGGGATTGTTGTCAGATGAAACCAAAATTGCACTTTTTGGTCTACTGGCAAAATGCTAAAAGTGGTGGAAACCAAATATTACACATTACCTTGAACACACTTTATTTCCATAGTTAAACATGGTGGTTCCACCATTACGTTGTGGTGATTGTTTTTTTTTTCTGCCTGGAGAGCTAAGCTGGTCAGAAGTTGATTGGAAGAGGGATGGAGCTAACTACAGAGCACACCTGGTAGAAAAACATTTGGAAGCCTCGGGCAGAGGTTCACTTTCCAGCAGGACTAGGACCCTAAACATACAGCCAGAGCTAAGAGGGCATCGTTTAGATCAAAACATCTTCATGTGTTAGAATCGTCCACTTTTTTTCCTCCACTTCACAATTCTGCTTTACTTTGCTCTATTTCGATAAAATACATTAGCGTTGATTGTAACTTAACAAAATGAGAACTCATTGAGGTATGACTACTTTTGCAAGGCACTATAGAATATAACTGATACCCAGGAGAGGTGGTCTCTTTATGGAGTTATAGTTAGAGTTTAGATATCTTTCAGAGGAGGCTTTCTGAGGTATATTTAACAAAACACTTGTTTTCCTCCCTGCAGGTTCCTTCTTTACATTTGGAGCAGGGCCCAGAGGTTCATCTGTGATTGAAGCTAACATTTTCATTGACACTATCTCCACTGCTGCTCCAGAAGCATCCAGTAGCAACTCTTTGACTACCAGTGGCAAAGGAACAACTACACCTAACTTTCTTACAGTTAAAAGTGAGTCTAGTGATCAATTAATAAAAAGCATAAAAGCAGACTCCTTTGTGTTTTATTTTCAGATTTCTGTAGTATTTTATTTCATCTTTGCATTTTGTGTTCAGATTTATCAGGAGCAGAGCAAACAAATGCAACAGTCACAGATTCTGCAGATACTCTTAATGCCTCTGCTGCTGCTGCTACTTACACCCCAACAAGCAACTCCCCAACAACCAGCAACGGCACAACCTCAACAACCAGAAGACCTGCTGCAACGACCAGCAAACCAGTTAAAAGTACGTTTCATTTCTACTCTCACAGCCAGGCTGCTTTCCCATGAGGAATCCCTGCTGCCGTTTCCGTTGTGTAGACAGTGTGGTGAACGCTGATAACTGATCCTGAGGGCAGCAATTATAATAAATCAACAATGATGAGCTGTACATTCAGCTATTTCCCAATACTGGTGCTACAGTATTGAATTATTATGTGAAAAGCAAATTACTTTCCCTTAAGAGCTGGTTTTTGTGTCAGTGTTTCTCGGGTTCGCCTGCCAAAATCACATGGAAAGAGAGAGGGCTTGGTAGGCAGATGCCTGCAGGACAACAGCGTGCTTTCATGGAGTCTGAAGGACTGAGACAATGCATGCAGGCTGCGATCCAAACTCCCATTTACCGTTGGAATGGAGAGTGTGACGAGGTCTGTAATACAGCTATCTGTCTGGATGTTCATCCTCCTTGTCACCCTGAAAGCCACACACTGTGGCTTCTGTTTCGGGTGCTTGAGCACACACAGCTTACGTTTGAGAAATGTTCTGTTTTGTGTTGGTTTTTATTTATTTAATCTGTTGTTTTCCTCATCAGGGTGTAAATTGAGAGCTGTTTAAAAAAACAAGAGTAATCTGCTGCCTGGGCTTTAATTTCTTCTGAGGAGCTGCTGTTGCTGCAGGGATATGCTCTTTCTAAGGCCCTGATGCTGGCTGATGAACAGAGGTTTTTGTCTCTTATCTCACCAGGAGTTTTCTCCGGCTTTAGTTGTGCCCCCCAGTTACAGTGAAGGATGTAGTCCAGCACATCACGAAAGAAAAGGCTTAGCAGCCTTACCGTTGGTGGCGTGGGTGTCAGCTTTAGGCTTTAATACAAGTCTCTGTTTCAGGCCTCTAACAAGCTTTTGTTATTTTTAGATTTACTTCGTTTATTAGTTACATTAAGTTAAGTTCTGGTTATTTTATTCTACACCTTAAACAAGACTGACTTTTTTGGGATCTTTTGTTAGTTTTGGGGAAAAAACATTGAATTGATAAAACACAAATATAAAAACCGTTTCGTTCAAAGTATGTGTTTTACAAAAAAAAGCAAGAAAAACTCAGAGTTTTAATAATAGCCTTCATTTCCCTACAGATAAATGCACTGTAAACACTGACAATATATTCTAAATCAAAACATAAAGAAAAATTTATAAAATCTGTTGGCAGTTTACAGAATGTGAGGGGAAAAAAGAATATTAGGTGGTTAAAATAGCAGTTTCTTCATTTTTCTTTACAAACTCTTTTTACTGTATAATCTAAAAGAATAGCTTGATGATTATGATTTAGCTTTCCTGGAAATGCTTAACTAAGTATCTGTAGTTTGTACAATCACTGTTTCTGAAGGCTGTTTCACATCTGTGTTGCATGGATTCAACCACCTTCTGGCACTTGTGAACAGGTATTCCAGCCCAAGGCGATTAGACTTCAGTCTCCCATTACTCTACATTCCTTGGCTCTATTTCAGAAGCAGCATGTTTGTTGTCACCCCACAAGTTTTCTATTGGATTTAGGTCTAGTGATTGGGCTGGGCTCTGCATAACATTGATTTTGCTGATCAGGAACCAAGATGCAGCTTGCTTACTGGTGTGTTTTAGGTTGTTTCTTGTTGAAATGCCCATTACAAACACATGTCCTTTACAGCATAAGGCAACATGACCTTTCAAGTATTTCAGTGTAGTCAAACTGATCCATGATCCTTTGTATGTGATTGACGGGTCCCATGTCACAGTATGAGAAACATTCCTGTACCATAGTTTACTGTGGCTTAAATTAAGTGAGAAATTGTCTGCAGTTCCTTGATCCCAAACGAACAATCTTGCTTTCATCATTTCATAAAATGTTGCACAATTTGTATTGAGGTCAGTCACTGGGTTATTTGGCAAATTGTTACCTGTCAGTCCCTGTCTTTTGGTGGTTGTAGTTTAGATGTTGTAGGACCTCTTTGTCTGATTGCTGCGGATTAAAAAGGTCCATTAAGAGAATCTGGGGAATCTGCAGTGATAATAAGATGGATAAATGCTTTTAATGTTCATTAACCCATCTGACCTATAATCTATCAAAAACAAATCTGAAGAATGAGGTTTTTATCAGTTACATCGATTAATCTCCATCTTCATATCAAAATGAGAGGAACAGGAGATGAGTGAATATTTCTCAGGTTTAAAGTGTTTTCCAAGTTAATGCAAAGACTAATACATTTTAATTGAAGTGTTGATTAAAAAATCAGCCAGAGCTAATCATTCAGCGGATAAAGAAATGCATGTATTATCCTACTCACTGATGATTTATTTAGCAAAAGTAACCTGCAAACAAATAGATATAACTACAAAAGGCAAATAATGCAAAAAAAAAAAATCTACAAACTAATGCTAAAGGGGGAACTTCATGAATAGGAAATTGACATCTGGAATGTTATCTAAACTGAGAAAGACCACCAGTCCTTAAAGAAAAGGTGTTATGACCTTGTTCTAATATTTAACTTTGATCCTAATAAGGGACAGGAAAAAGGAAAGGGCAGATGAAACCAAGATTGAGAATCAGCCTTGCACCGTCAGATTTTAGGAACACAACCATTACAATAGAAATGCTTTGAGAATTGAGCAGAAACACAGTTCACAGAATTAACATGTGTGGTTCTGACACACTTTTCCCTTTACTTGGCTGAAGGGAACGTTTCACCAAAACAGCTGTTTTAAATAGCTGGTAGGTTGCTCTGATGTATGTTGTCAGTTCTGATGTAGGATGGCATTGGACGGCTGAGTGGTCACATCTTTGGCTCACCTCAGGCAAGATTTATTTTGACAAGGGGTGGCTTCCCTGGAAAACTTCTTAATCTGAAGGATCCTTGGAGAATATTACATAGAAATAGACAAATGCAGTATAGTGTGCCATACAAACAACAACAAAAAAACACACTGAATGCTAATGGATGATCAGTCCTGTCTGACCTGGTCCAGCAGTTTTATTTGATGAAGTCTAAAGATCAGTCTGTTTCTAAACTCAGCTGTGGAAGAAATGCTTCCGGGGAGGAGTCATCTTGAGGAACTGTTAATCTAATCAGAAGGAGACTTGATGTAACATGAGATCAATACCAAATTAAACAGCCAGTTATGATCATATTTCTTTATTTGTCCACAATCTATCACTGTCTATCACAATCTATCACATAACAGCTGTCTTATAACTGAGGCTGTTTTCACATTAAGCAGTTTTTAAACATACAGTCCAGTGAATAAGAGATTCAAAGTTTGACTCATTACCAATCAATACTTAAAGTTACAACTTATCATAAATTATTTTTAAGCTTTCTGAATTTTAAAATTGCCAAAGCAATATTATTAACTTTAAGTTTTTTTTCAGTCCCTGAACAGGTGTTGTCTGGCGTTCTGCATGCTAGGTTGTTATTTGACCATAACAACCTAGCATGTGCTTTTCATTGTTTGGAGACACCGGGCTGCACCTGCAGGAACTGTAATTGCCTTGACTAGATGAATGGTTCAAAAAGGAACTTTTGAAGTGACCTGGAGAAAAACTGGTAAAGTAGGTTAAAGTTAACACCTGAAACATGAAGTCTTCTTCACTACAACTCTCAAATGCTCCTGCTGCTGCTCTGAAACCTGGACGGAGGTTATGGACTCTTGAATGACCCTTTCAACTCCCATCACTATCATCGGCAGGGCTATTTTGTCTACCATGTTGCAGCTGTAGTAGCAAGTAGAGATGAGGCACATTTGGTCTGAAAGGATTCCTAAATCTATTAGATATTCTTTTGACATTATGTTGGATTTTTGCTCAAAAACTATTTTTAAATTTAAAATGACATTATTTGTCTAAACAATGACAAAGGTGACTTTATTTGTCGCCCTTACAGAGTTTGTGGCTGCGGCTGTTCGGGCTCATTTCGATGATTGTCCTGACTCTCATCGGCATTTCTGCTTTCATGGCACCTGCCGCTTCCTGATCCTGGAGGAGACGCCCGCATGTGTGTAAGTTGGCTGATTGTTATTGTAAAATCCTACTAGTCAGTTGTGTTGCGACTACTGACCTGAAGACAACAGAATTGCTCTCAGAATTGAAAATGACAAAACAGCACTGTTAAACTCATGTTTTCCAACAGACAGTATCTGACATAATTGTTATGATTGCTTTAGATTGTTTTTTGCCTTTTAAAAGCTCCCTGTGCCCCTTTCAAATCAAGCTCTGGAGCTCTACATGCTGTTGGAGCAAGACGTTGCCATCTGCCAGCTTAGACATTAGTGAAATCTTAAGATCTAAAGCTTTTAGTGCTGGAAGGCTGGGGCTTTATGGTCCATAGACATGGATTATTCTTAGCCAGCTTTTAAATTTGTGCTTGATTTCAATTTCATTTTATTAATTTAATTTATTATTAATAATTTTATTATTTATTGTTTAGAGATGCCCCAATCAGGGACCATTCCAGTTTTCTTTTCAGAAGGGCTATAACACAAAAAGGGAAAAAAATGCTGTGAGTTCTGATAGAACGGTTTTGAATCCAACAAAATAAGCGAATGACGAGAGTTTCCCCTTGTTTGCATCACAGGAATTATGCCCCCAACCTTTATCTTAGTTTTACTGAACTCAAAAGAAGTACTTCCCCGAACAAAAAATAGTGGGAGTTCTTAGTTTTTTGTACATCAAATTATTTACAGTTTTTTTGTGTTTAAAAAAATCACTAATCAGACCCGATCAAGGCAATATTGGTTGAGTCCCATTTCTTGCTAATTAAACAGTGCATCTCTGTTTAATCACATTTTTATTGGGCTGTTTTGTCAGCTTTTTTAGCTTTTCGTTAGTTTTTGCACATGCACCTATCGTGATTTATGTTTCATTACACCATAGTTTATTTTTACTAACATTTCTTTTATTAGTTTTAGATATGTTTGCAATGTATTTTTTAAATCTTTTTTTTCCACTTGTCCTTGTTAAGAAAGGACAGGAAATTGAATAATCCTCCTCCTGACTATTAGATTTGACATGACTTAACCTCTTTCCAGATGTTTTAACCAACTGATTGATTGCCATATCTCACCCATTATTGTAGGTTTCCTCTTTCAGCCTGTGAATCTTTAACTGGAAGATCTGTATAAAAGTTTAGGCTTTCTGTCCATGTTGCAGGTGTCATCCAGGTTTTGTCGGGATGAGGTGTGAGCACGCAGATCTGCTAGCTGTGGTAGCAACCAACCACAGAAAGCAGGCTGTGGCCACGGTGCTAGTGCTGTGCGTCATCGGGTGTGTCCTCATCATGGTGTTGTGTTCATTCTTACAGTAAGTCGCCTGCATGATGCATTTTAAAGCTTTGACCACCTTTAGAGCATGTAGCTCCGCAGGGTCACTACAATACAATTTCTGCTGTTTCTCCTTCAGCTGCTGGTGGAGGGAAGACTGTCGGAGGCGAAGCCGTGCACATCTCTATGTGGCGGAAAAGCACGGAGCGACATGCTATCCACCAGAGAGTGGTACTACTCTTTCTTTTGTAATTGTGTTAAAAAAAAAAACTTAATGCTCACATTTCTTTAAACATCTTAAATTTTAGTTGAGAGTATGATTTTCAGAGTTTACAGTAATGAACGGTTAAATGACTCTGTGTTTGTGGATATATGATATATTTTTATCAAAATTCTTTTAAAATATTCTCTAAAATGGTCTTAAAACTTCTCTCAGGCTGAAAAAAATCCAACCTATAGCAGCAGGGCAGATGATTGCACTTACTGACCTCACTATTACTTGTCTGTAGTTTTAATCACCTTCATTAAGAGCACTAATAAGGTGTTATCTGCTATTTTGTATGTTTATTTTTTATATGTACATCTAATCTGCACACATTTCTGTACACAAACTGACTAATCACAAAAATGTAAATTCAAAGAAGTTCACATAATCTGCTTATGTGCATGAATACAATAGTAAAGTTGGGCTTTTAGTTTCTTTGCACCTTTGTTTTCAGATTCTGAATAATTATGAAAAGAAACTGAGAATGACTTAAAATGCCTTAAATAAGTTGACTATGCTCTTATCTTCAGATGACTGAGTTGGTTTTATTTTATTTTCTGAAAAAGTCCCTTGATGTCCCAAGAAAGTGACTTTGCATTGCCCGGTTACCGGTATCAAGCTATGTCAAGGTTTTAAAATCATATGGTTTCAAACCCGCTTAAAAATTTAAGCGGGTTTGAAACTGTATGATTATAAAACCAAACCATTCCTACTGTTTATGGTCCTTTTTTAATGAGATGCCAAAGAAAGAGTTGGAGTGACCTAAGTTTTCTTTGGCTGCATGAACCATACAACAACAAAGTACTTCACCTCCCCCACATGTTGCTGTGCACTGCTGGTCAGCTGGTCTAAAGATGGCTCACTTTTCCCTCGCATATACAAGATAGAGAGAGAAAAAATATTTCTGGTTGCAAAAAACAGAAACGATGGTTTTGAGGAAGTAGGCCATGGGTAGGTTTTATTCTTAGAGGAGCATTGTTTATTCTTATTGTACACAGATATTTGTAGCCAATTAGACTTAAGATTAGATTTAAAATGTTTTTTTATTGTCTCTTTAATAATCAAAACATTGTGATAAAATCTTAGGTACGTATCCGCCCCTGTGATTGTGTAGCACTGAAGCCGTTGCGGTTCAGCTGTGACTCTCAGTTCTGATCTAATCACAAAACAACAGTTACAGAAGCGTGATTACGAAACCAAAGACACTGTGGCTTTTTCCAGGAAGATAATAGGGTACCTTGATAAGCCGGATTATTCAGAGTAAGAACTGCTGGTTGGAGAGAGCCGGATCAACTCCCAGCGGACTTGGCTTATAAGAGATCAGATATTTTGGCATGGTTTTGAGGTTGAGAAAATGGTCACAATATAAAGCAAGTGTTCAATGCAAGAGAGACAAAGAAGGTAGAGAAAACATCAAATTTGGCATTTAAAAGTTTACAGTTTGAGCTGTTATTAGATGGACAGCATTTTCTCCGAGACAGATCCTATGCTGAGTGGAGAACAGTTGAGAGGACTGCTGATTCTCCAAACGTATCACTCTGACCACCAGATACTGCCAGTAAAATAAGTTTCAACTTCTAACCGTGCCAAACAAGCTGGCCACAGAAGGCAAAGCATCTGTACTACACCTCAACAGTTACATTAATCATCTTTATCAAACATACCATTGGTCATTGTGGCCAAGATACCTGGTCATTCTCTTTCTCTTTTTTTTTTATTTCACCAAATATTATGTTGCACAGCTAAAACCCTTAGTTAGGAATTTGATTTTGGAGCAGGGGATTCTCATATAGACTTTTGCTTTTATTCACCGTAATGTCTGTGAAGACCTTTAGCTAAGGGTCAGCATTTTGGACAGCTCAAATCCAGTGCCTTGCAAAAGCAGTCACACCATTTAGAACCAAAAACTTGAATTTATATTACTGAGAGCTTCATGAAGCACAAAGAGCTTCATGAAACACATCAAAACACACCAAAGAGGTCAGGGATAATGTTGTGGAGAAGTTTAAAGCCAGGTTAGGTTATAAAACAGGAACCCAAGCTACAGATGGCAAGAAGACAGCCACTGTTGAAAGAAAGTCATAAGAAGTCAAGTTTAAAATTTTCTATAAGCCATATGGCAAACATGTGGCACAAGGTGCTATGGTGAGATGAGAGCAAAATGTAACTTTTTGGTCTACATGGAAAAAAGTTGTATGTACAAAGAAAATATTACACATCATCCTGAACACACCATACCCATAGGGAAACATGGTGGTGGTAGCATGATGCTGTGGGAATGCTTTTCTTCAGCAGGGACAGGGAAGCTGGTTAGAGTTGGTGGTAAGATGGATGGAGCTAAATACAGGACAATCCTTGAGGAAAACCCTGTTGGAGGACTTGATACACGAGTGGAGGTTTACCTTCCAGCAGAACAGTGACTAAACATGCAGCCAGAGCTACAATGGAATGGTTTATGGGCCTAGTCAAAGTCCAGACCGAAATCCAGTTGAGAATTGGCACTAAGACTTAAAAATTTTGTTCACCGATGCTCTCCATTCAGTCTGACTGAGCTCGAGTCATTCTGCAAAGAAATGGCAAGATTTGTCTCTAAAAGTGCATACGCCAAAAGCCTTGCAGCTGTGACTGCAACGATAGGTTTAGACTCAGGTTCTACTCAGAGGGGCTGAATACAAATGGATCCCACGCTTTTTTAAAATGTGATTTAGAAAACAAAAATTAAAATCATGCATGCTTTTTATTCCAATTCTGTTTTTTAGGTTCACGTTATGTTATAAATATCCAGTTATAAATATATTGTGTATTTATATATTAGGCTGTAGAATCATTGTAATCAAATACTGAGATTATTTTCGATAACTGTGTTTTTTTTATTCCACTTTCAGTTGTTTGACAAGACATCTTGTTGGAGAACACACTGTTTGAAACGTTGTGTGTTTCTCATCTGCGTGGCGCCTTCGACCTCGGAGATTCATCTAAAATGATCCAGAACGGCAGAGGCAAAGTGCTGTTATCTTCAATGGGACTAAGGTAGGGCTTATTCAGTGGGAGGTGAGATTCTCCATTATACTACCCCCCCCCCCCCCACAATCTGCCCACATTGACTGGGACTTTTGGACTGCAAAAGACGATGGATACGTGCACCTTGCTCTTACTTTCGATGGAAATAGACTCAGAACTAAAACAGTTTGGACCTGAAATTATGCATGGAAAGGAGCTTTATGTTCTTATTACCGTTTCTGGACGACCTGGAGGACATCATCTCCACTGACTCTGCTAAACAGTCGACCATTTTTAATTAATGGCTACAGGACAACAGTGAGTTCTTCTCATTTTTCAGAAGACCACAATTCCTGCTTTTGTCTTTTATCTGTGCACGTTTTTCCTCAAAACTCGTTGAGCACAAAGGACATTTTTAGTAATTGATGGTGTGGGGAAACGGATGCTTTAAACATGTTTTAGTGTCTGTTTATTTTTTTTAAAGGAGGAACTCACTTCACCTGATGGAAGTAGGAATTATTTAACTGGTCTGACTGATGTCATATTTCCTGGACTTTTAGCTTTTATAAACCAAGACTGCAACCTAAAATTGTTCTGATGTAACTTAGAGGAAAATCTTTATCTCTCCTGCTCTCCTGCGTTATTAAAGTTGCCAGTTTATTGTAATTCCTGAGCTGCACTTGAACATATTCAGATGGTTTGGTTTCATATTTGCAAGCTGTAACAGTACCAATGTACGCACATCCTGGATGGCCACTTTTTATTTCTATGCTACTTTGATAAAGGTGCACTTTTTTAAGTTTGCTTGCTCTTTTTATATATATAAACTTTACACACTGCACATTGTTGTCCTTTAAAATAGCATCCACACATGGAGATGCCAAAATAAAATCACTAACACTGCCTGAATGAGCACTGATGGGAAGAAGCACTGTTTGTACACACCATCTAAGGATGCATGCATGTTTTTAATGCGATAAACAACAAAAAAAGTGGTGTGTTGCAGCTTTGGCTCTACTTTGACCTTAATATTTTTTTAAGAGAAAAGCCTCTGGATGTTTAAAGAAATCTTTGAAGGAACTGATACTACTGGCATGCCTGAGTGTATGTGCTTTGTTTGGAACAAAACAGATTGTTTAACGAATGTTATGGTATTTGTATGCCAAAAAAAAAACTCCAAGATGATGATAAAATTGCTTTTGTTTGTTTACAAGATCTGATATTTTTTTTTCTGATGTGTCAAAGACAAAATAAATAAGTCTAATATATTATTAGTAAAATCTTCTAAAATGTGTTGTACCTTTTCTCTGTCAGATTTTTGTTGTCACAGCTGGAAAGCTTCACTTATTTGTTTGCTTTCCAATGAAAGATTAAATATCAAAGTGTTTGTCTGTGCGTATTTTATATAAATTAACAGTGGATCTAAAAAGTGCACACACACCTGTTTAAAATCCAAGGTTTTTGAGGTTAAATGTCATATTTCCTGTAAAATCCTGTCAAATCTTTTAGGGGAAAGTGATAAAAATAGAAAAACGGTGCAATAAGCGGGTTGCGATCCCTTAAATTAGTATTTTACTGAAGCGTTGTTTGATTCAGTCTCATTATTTGGCCTTCTTTGGTGGTAGTTTATCAGCACACGATTTATTCACTTATCAGCGTTTGATCCATCAACCTTACAAAAGTTTTCAAATCAGATTGTGAGGACATCTCTTGTCCATAGCCCTCAGTTTTAGCTCTGAACTCTGGCTCGGTCGTTCTCATTCTTTTACTTTAGTTGGTTTGGAAGTATGTTGGAACTCACTGTGATTCTGAAAAATAAAATTCTGCTCCATCTCCAGCTTTCTAGTAACCTGAAGGTTTTGTATCAAAGTTGCAACTGTTCATAATTTCGTTCACCTTTGCAAAAAAAGGTAACCCCACCTTCATGTTTCAGTGTGGTTGCTGGTTGATTTGCTGTGTTTGAAGTTTTGGTTCGATTGCCCGGGAACTACAATGTCGCTCCTTTGTTTGGTTTGGTTCAAGTGACAATCTGAAAGCAGGTCAAACCCCCAGGATGATGTTACGCAGTAACAGCTGCCAGGAAGGTAAGCGTCATGAAGAAGAAACGTTATTTCATTGATTGGTCGGGGTGGAAAACCGAAAATCCATCCACCCTTCAACTAGCTTATTCACAACAAAATGAAACAATGGAGGAGCAGCAAATTTATGCAGACTTTAAGGGTTTATGTTTTTATTTTGGCTTTCAAACCTTAATGCATTTTAACAAGAAGCTGTGCAGTGTGAGGTAGGCAGGGAGCTATGCAGCACGTGGCTCCTTTTGGTTCCCTGGATAGTCCGTTTGCATTCCCGCTGTAAGCAAACTGAGACTCATGTTTTCAGGCCAGAGCTTAAATGAGCTTCTGCCTAAATGAAGCAGAATATTTGAAGAAAAACACTGTGCTCCCTTAAAAGTGGGCCCATTTTCTATGATGTAAAAAGCCTCTAAGGCTGGCTTTATTTAGGCCATATGTTAAAAACTTGATTAAGGTTTCGGGAGATTTTATCCACATCCGGATGTTTTCTTTGAAGGAATAAAAATCTGTTTTGCAACCTCCTCCTTAGTCCAGACATATGGAGAATACATGAGATTGTAGTTTTTGAGCATTGCTGTTGGTCTCTTCATTAATTTTGGAAAAACATCCACTTTCTGTAATGTCACTGTTCTCCCACATTCTCTTCAGTTATAAATGGCATTTTTTACTGTGCAGTGGCTTATATGTAAGACTCTGTGGAATTGTTTCTACTCTTCTCCTGACTGATGCTTTTGTACAATGAGGTCCTTTATAACGTCTCTGCAAACTATGGCTTTATTGTTATTATTAAAGGATGCAAATGTCTGAAAAATCCTCCTATGAGAGCTGCATTTTATTTCTGGTTAATCAGATTCACTTCTCAAAGACTGACTTCGGACGATGAATCGGGATGTGCACATTTATAACCGGCATATTACAGCTTTTTTTTTTAAAATGTTTCTCAAAACAGATTTGTTTTCCACTTGAATTGCACAGCACATCTGTTGCATTAAAATTAGAAAAAGTTTTGAAATTATGGTGTAATTTCTTTGAGCCTCAAAAGTCTGGCTTTTAAAAAGGGTCCACTGTAAATCTCTGCTACATCTCTCATCGCGTGACCCTCTTAGCCTCTGAAGCTTTCCTTTTTTATCTCCCTTCACATACCCTTGTTTTCCAATGCTCCTCTTTTCCTTTGAATATTTTAAGAGGCAGAAATGTCGAAGCAGATCCCTTAAGCCCAGGCACATTTCAACAAAAGGCCAAACTCCTGAGTGCTTTTATAGCTGAGGGAAACGTTTCAGCCCCTTGCTTCACACGGTCTGCACCCGCTCCCGTTGAAACATTTGGTCTTTCCTCTGATTTTGTATCATCGGGTTGGCGTATTCCCTTTTATTAACATGCTGCTTCCCCTCCCGCTCTTTCCTTTTGGCTTCCACCAGAGAAGCTTGGTTTTGAAATCCCATTATGTCACCAATTGGATTTCAGCGGAGCTCTTTAGAGCCGTCTGGCTGAGCTTCTAAACCAGCTTTGATTTAAGCAGCTCTTCTTGTTGCAGTCCTCAAGATAAACTAAATGTTTTGATAGAAGCCGCTCACTGATATGGAAACAAATTACGCCTAAGAAAAGGGGAAACGGAACAATTATTAAAAGCCGGACGTCTACTTGTATATCATGGTTTTTGTTTAGCTGATGAAACCCTTAAAATCTGTTTTGAACAAGTGCCAAACTGTACTTTCTGTAAAAAGCCAAAGTTATGCTTTGAATTTCAGCTCCCCCTCAGGCTTCTCTTGCTCACACCAACATCGCCAGTATCTACTTCTGACCAGATGGTTTGAAATTTACAATAGCATTAGGGTTAAGCAATCCTGCCCTCTTTTTGCTGCTTAGCTCTGCAATAAATCACTGAGAGCGATCAAAGCTGTGCAGCTTCAGTTAAAGGATCAGTTCCCTCTGTTGCCCTGCTGGAGATGGGATCTTGCTGGGGCAGTAACTGATCCGAAAGGCACAAATTGACAGAAAAGCAGCATATGTAAGACTTTTGCTAAGACCAGAGGGTTTTTCTTATGAACCAAACTTCTCGACTGATTCTCAGACTCAGCTGGCTTGTATATTTAGGGTTTGTCACCTAAATGTAACACCATCAGATATGAGACAATGACTCATTTATCAGGAGAGAAATCTATCAAAACACACATGGCCCTTCTTTGAAAGAGTAAAATTTTGTGTTTGATTTCACGCCACAGTATCTCAATTGGATTTAAGCTAGGACTTTGACTAGGCCACTCTAAAACCTTAATAGTGGGCATTTTGAGCTGCTAAGAGCTAAGCTTGCTACTATGTAATGGAGCATTGTCCAGCTGCTATAACCTAAGTGTGATCGAGCTCAACATCATGATCTGATGGTTCTCCTTCAGGATTTTTTGCTTGAGCAGAAATCATGGCTCCTTTACTATGACAAGTTGTCCAGGTCCTGAAGCAGCAATACATCCCCAAACATCACAGTACCACCAGCATATTTGATGGTAGGTATGATGCTTCTCTGAATGCTGTTAGCTTTAAAGTGAATGTGAAAAGAGACACACCTTCCAAAAGGTTCCACTTTGACTTATCAGTTCGAATATCTTCCCAGAAGTCTTGGGAATAATTAAGACAAATGAGGCGGGCCCTTGTGTTCCTTCAGGTCTGCAGTGGTTTTTGCCTTAGGACTTTCTCGCAGATTGCGGTTTGGGTAGTCTTTCTTGTTGTGCAATCATGAACATCGGCCATAAGTGAGGATTGAAGTCCCTCATTTGAGCTTTAGCCTACTTCATGTTGTCAGAAACGTTGTTTTAAGGGAATGCTTAATTGTACAGGTCAGGCAGTGATTAGGCCTAGGAAAGTGAAATCTAATTCTGCATTTGACAGATTTGTGGATAATGAAAATTATCCATGATTTAACAAACACCCCAGCAAGTAAACCTTTGAATGGCTAACGAGTAAACTCGTTAAATTTCGGACCTAAATCCCATTGAGATGCCGTGGCATAACCTTAAACAGGCCATTCATGCTCAAAATCCCTCCAATAAGGCTAAATTAGAAACATTCTGCAAGAAAGAGGAGTCTACAATCCTTTCACAGTGATATATTTTACTCATCTGCAGCTATCATAAACACTTGATGGCAGTTGCTTCTGCCAAGGGTGGCACAAACACTTATAGGACCGGGTTGGTTTCAATGGCTTTTTCCCCTTTCGGGAATCGGATCAGATGTATTGATTTTATTTTTGTGCGTCAGTAGACTATATGTCCTTGAAGGTGTGACGGCAGATCCTCCAATGACAAGATCCGGTGTTCCTGAGGAACATCCCCTTTGTGCGAGTTGTCCCTGTCTAAAAGGAAGCCATGTATGCCCACAGACCGCGAAGCGAGGTAATCATACACATTGTGGTCCCCAATGTGAGCCACTCTGTCAGCTGGTGTGCCACATTTCTGGAGGGCTTGATGAAAGATTGCAGGACTGGGCTTCGCCACACCGGCTTCCTCTGATGTTACTAAAAAGCTGAAGTACGACAGCAGCCCGCAGCTGCTTAAGATCGCTTCAAGGCGTTTGTCAAAATTAGATACGACGCCCAACTTTAGTCCAAGAGAGGAACATCTTTCAAGGGCCGTCTTGGTGTCTGGAAATACCTGGAAACAAAGTATCACACTTGATTACCATGAATGTTTGTATTGTCTGTGTTTTTAAAAGCTTCTGATAACAAATAAAACTGATCAATTTTAAACTCTTTAGTTTTAAGTGTTTAAAAGTGTCATGTGTTGCTTACCTCCCAGTTTTCAGCATTGCAGAAGTTTTGATAAAGATTAGTAGCCATTGTGTTTAGCAGGGCTGGATCGTTGACCCTGCACTGAGACAAAGTGTCTCGCACGACTCCCATCCACCAATCCTGTCCAGTCAGACCCTGAGAGACGCCGTAGTTTGGGTATTTGCTGGAATAACATCGATGCGTCTCCCGGAAAGCAGCATTGACCTCTGCAGGATGCAGGCTCAGGCCCCATCTTTCAGCCTCCTTGGAGTACTGGACTCCCACAGACCCACGCACCTTCAGCAGGGTGTCCTTAACATCCCACAACACACAGCGCAGAGGACCTCCTTGCATTGCAGCTGCACAGGTGTGACAGAAAACAAAAGTTAGCTGAGGAAAACAAAGGAAATTTAGACCAGAAATATTTTAGTGGAAAGTAAACGTTAAAATGACTTGTAGTTGATTGCTAAAAAACACAAGAAGACAAGAACACACTTTTTATTAGGGCTGGAGCTATCAATTATTTTAGAAATCAATTAATTGAGCGTTTTTTGTTTAGTTTTTTTAATTAACAATAGATACTCTTAGTAAATTAACATTCCTCAATAAACAAGCAATTTGAACTAAAACAAACATTTATTGAGCATTTTAAATGAATTGTAAAGGGCAAAAATAGGTAAAAAAAAATATCAAATTCAATATTCAGAATATGGCATGTAAATAAAAAAGTGACGATGCATTTTGTTGCATGTTGCAATTGTACAAACATTTTTTAAAAACGTGAACAATGCTCAGGTGAAGCTAAAGCTATGCCACTTGAAAATGGATGGAGCATATTTATAAACAAAGGTTTTTCATCTTAAATGCAACACATCATTTTTGTACAGTTGTGGCTTAATTAGTGCTCTGAGTGGGGTCAGCAAAACGCATGTTTCAGAGTCTGTAGAGTTAACGATTATTTGAATAATCAGTCAAATTCTTTCAGTCCTACTTTATTGATAAACTAAGATTCAGCTGTAGAATACTGTATAAATCCAAGCTGAGCAAATGGTAATTTTTTTTATGTTCTGCTCATGCTCAGCTCTAAATTACTAAAAACGTAAAACACATACCATGCATTTAGCTTTTGCCTCCTTGCCTTGTTTTTGTAGCTCACATACATAGAAAAAGTTCCACTCTGAAATGGTAAAACGGAAAATAAATTTAGAAGGGGACAGTGGAGGGAAGAAAGTTCAGTAGAAAAATAAAATGAGAAGCAAATCCATGCTAATAAAACAAATCCACTCAGCTAAATGCCTCCTTTGCATAATAGGACTCCAATGAAAACAATACCATCAACATTTCTCCGCCAGTCCTGCCCCTTAATCAAACTGGCAACAATGACTGGTACCACACAGAGTAGCTTGAAAAAAGAAACTACACCCTCTTTCAGGTTTATATCATTTAAAATCTAATGTGAAATGTAAAAAACAAAACCCACAACAGATTCCTCTGTCTGAGGTGAAATTTCTGGCACATCCACTGGATAAATGACCCAATGACCTCTCCTTGACTGCTTCTCTAAGGCCACTGCTGATGTCTTTCCATCCTGGCGTTGTGTTAACATGCTTGATCCAGCCCAGCAAACGGCCAAAACTCATTCAAAAAGCTTCTGTTGAGGTTGCCACAGTAATCGGCAGCACGTTTTCTCTCTTTAATCCCTTTGAATGTACACTTGAGTTGAGGTCAGATTGAAATCCTTATATTAAACCTGTCAGTCAGTTTCATACGTAATACCCCAACATAAAAAAAGCTCTACTGTTTTAAAATATGGTTGTAAATAAAAAAACAAAACAATCATCTGTCCTCAGAGGCCATTAAAACCGCTGTGATCTTAAAAACAACACACTAAACATAAATACACTCAACACACAACCGGCTTCATATCTGACCACATAAAACGTTTTATCAGCCGCTGGCGTAAAAAGGCTACTTTACTCTACACTTCAACTTTTAACGTTGTTTCAGAGTAGCGTCAACACACAGCACAACTTTAAGCAATACCGAAATAAAGTCTCTAGCGTCAGCAGCAAGTTTTAAGCAAATATGCTCCTTCTCCTCTTCATCTTCTCTCAGTCTGCCTCATTACGTGACACTCGAACAGCTGCTGCCACCTGTTGGTCGCATGCGGAGTATATTTTATTTTTATTTTTTATTTTTGGAAAGACAAAAATATCTGAGTTTTTAGGTTGCAATCCTGCAAGGTTTATTTAAATGATAACCAAGTCATCCAAGCTCTTTCTCAATTCACATGCAACCGTTTAAATCAGCACATTGTTTTTAAATACATCCAGTCCAGTAGGGGGCAGTGTTCACGCGGTTAGCAAATAAACGTTCATCCTTCTGTGTACGCATGCGCAAAAGTTCACGTGCGAAGACGACTTACTCTGACGACAACAAATCTATGATGACTGCAAAGTATCAAATAATGTAGTTTATTTTCAGTGAAGTCGAATTGGGTTGGTGCTGGAGCCATGAGGAGTCCGGCTGTGCGCATGTTCCGCAGCTTAGAGGGGCTGTTCTGTGTCTACAAACCCGCAGGAGTGCACTGGAAGCTGGTGAGGGACACCATCGAGACTAATCTTCTGAAAGGTGAGACGTGTTGTGGTTTGTCTCCCAAACGATGTCTGTCTTCACGCAGTCACCTTGTATACACGTTGTGAATGTGTCCTCCTCAGGTGTGAACGCCACATCTGCTCAGCCTCTTCCTCATGAGGTTCGCTTCTTATCAAACCCGAACAATAAGCCTGAAGCAGCCGGAGGACTCGCACTGCGTGCTGCCGCTGTCCCGGTCCTGTCCAAGCACCCTCTGGGCATGTCTTATGTTATTTAAAAGAATGCTGTTAGTTCGAACTCTGCACTAAAAGAAATGAAACGTGTTGTTGGTTGATTTGCAATATTTATGCTAATAACATGTTTGGTCAGTAAGATGATCTCTAACTGCCCTTGATGTCTAGTCCTGGAGAGCTACTATCCAGCAACTTATAGCTGCATCCCTGCTCCAACCCGCCTGACCCAGTCAGTCAGCTATGCAGAGGCCTGGTAACACCTTTCATTTGATTCAGGCGTGTTTGACAGAGAAGGCGTCTAAAAGTTGCAGGATAGTAGCTCTCCAGGGTTGAAGTAGGGCACCCCTGGTGACACCATATGTATGGTTTTAGTGGCTGAGAAGCTAAAGCTGACTTTCAGGCAAACATGCTTCTTTGCCTGAAACAAATAGTTCAGCTCCTGTAAAATTACATATATTTTCCAATGTTTTAGTGACTGGACCTGAATTTCAGCATATGAAGGTCGGAGTGGGTCACCTCTTGGATGCTTCATCTTCTGGTGTTCTCGGTAAAGCTTTACTCAAACAAAACTGTATCTGTTGAATAATATCTCTTCAGAATATTAACTCAGCTCTTTTCTTTTAGTTCTTGCAGTGGGTAATGGGAACAGGACCCTGAATGATCTCTACAGGACACGGACCACAAGGGTAAGTTCTCACTTCTGTTGGTTTTACATCCAACATGAAATAATGTTCTTAAGAAGTTACTTAAATTATGTTTAATCTTTGGTTTTGATGAAGGAGTACACGGTTGAATGTGAATTTGGGACGGCAACACATGATTTTACTCAGATGGGTCGAGTTGTGGAAAGGTCCACTTATGGTAAGAACCAAGTATTTTTTTTTATATCTTGAGTTTTACACATAAGGTAATCTTATATTTCGGTACAGAATTCAGATATTCTTTAACTGTAAGTCAAGGTTTTTGCACATTAACTGTTAATACTGTATATCTGGTTGTATTTGTCTAAAAAACGTGATTTTGTTCATGATCAGAGCACATTACACTGGATAAGATGGAGAGAGTGATATCCATGCTGGAGGGAGCCAATCAGAAAGCCCTGAGAATGTATGCAACCAGTTTAAATTTTACAACACATATTAATCTGTGTGTCAATATTTGTAGCACTGTAAGGAACAAAATCATTATACAGATGTGGGCAGATGTGACTCCTTTTTTTCCCCCCCAACAGGTATTCCAGTGTAGACATGAGCTCACAGGAAGCGTATGAGTTGGCGGTAAAAGGTTTACTGGGTCCAGACGGGAAATCGGTTCCTATTTTGACAGGCTTACGATGCATTCACTTCCAGCCACCAAACTTCACCTTGGGTAAACTCGGCTAAGCATGACCAATATTTATTCGGAGATTTATTTATTTTTTCTTTGTGTTGCGTGATACTTCGTGTGTGTTCTGCCTTTCCAGAGGTGCAGTGCCTAAATGAAACTCAGAAATATTTGCGCAAAGTCGTGCACGAGATGGGACTTGAGCTGCGCAGCACGGCGGTGTGTAAGGGAGTGAGGCGAACCAGAGACGGGCCCTTCACCCTGCAGGATGCTCTGACCCGCCACCACTGGACCTCCGCTGATGTTATGCAGGCTATTCAGCAATACCGCTCAAAAAAGAGAAGCAAGAAAGGCTCCAGGACACTAACTGATAAAGCAATGTTACAGACATCTGAGGAAACACTCACAGTCTCTCAGGAAAGCGAAGCTGATAAGGAAACAGCGATAGCTGAAGTGCAATGCAGCTGATGTAGGTGCACTGCTGAGGGGTTAAAGAAAAAAAAAATACTGACATTTCACAGCTCAGCTAAGTTGATAAAGAATTTTTATTACCAGAGGTGCTGATAACAATGTCAAAGAAGTGTTAAAAAGGCAAATGCTTCTCAAATATATTGGGTTATATCCAGTTGTGACTCTACAGTTGTAGTCCGAAGTTCACTCCTCATGAGCATAAATGTTATCAACGCTTTGGTTTAATTTAATCATCAGCAAGTCTCTTCCCTTCTGTTAGGATGATCAGGAAAACCAGGATCACAGCTTAAATACTAATCAGAATAATTTATGCTTTCCAAGAAGTTGCTGTAGAAAACGTCCCCGTTTCAACTCTTGGGAACAAAAGAGATCACGCAACAAGCGACAAGTTTAAACATAACAGGGGATAGGCTTGTGAAAGTATTGCTAGGAGCAATAAAACCCTCCAAACAACTCCACTGAGTTATTTGTTTTTCCTTTTGTATTTAGGTGCATCGGTTCTGAGTAAGTACTGTCAAACAAATCCTCCTTGTGCTGCCAACGAGAAACTACTAGCTGTAGTCAAGCCCAGTCACCAGGGTACTCAGGTCCTACGTTAAAGGACATCAGAACCTTTAGGAGAACTTATTAAGCTTTTAGTAAATGTATGCATATATTTGACTCGCTTTGTATCAATTCGACCTTGTTTGGATTAGAGAAAATCCACAAAAATTACCAATTTATGAATCTATAACTTGTTTCTAGAAACCTTTGAAGTTGTTTGTTTTATGAAGATCCTGGTGTGGATAAAGAACAGCTCCAGTTAACTAAGACTGTGATGACTTTTGTGTGAACTCTTAACCTGAACTGTGTAAATCCATTACATGTTTCGGCTCATTCTGTAATTTAATTTCAGTAAATTTTAATCTAAGGGTGCATTTATGTTTCTGATTGTGGTGGAAGTTATGGTATAGATAGATATTGATTTTATACCTTTTGTTGCTTATAGATTATAAATATTGCACTAGCTTTATTATGGAAAATACACCCCCAAGTGGCAAGAGGTCAAAGCTACTTTTGTTAATTTGAGATGTTCCTATGTCAGCCATCTTAAAGTCTGCAATAATGGTTATAGTTACTAGTTTTATATTGCTTATATGCTCAAGTATCTGTCTGATTCCTTCTGAAATGGCTACCAGCCAGCTTTCTCTTTTTGTATCTCAAATAGATCTTGTTTTTCCTGTGTATTTCAACATTCCCAAGAGAAAATTTGGTTACTTGGAATAAATAGGGGCGGTTCACCAATTGCAAAACTTGGATGACTTCCAGTTATGAAAATATAGTGAAAAAACATAGGTATTTTCTGGCTTTCACCTAAAAGTTGCACCCATCCATCAATCTATCCACTTACCCGGGTCTTATCTTTCCCACCATCCACCCATTTGTCATTCAAACCATCCTGCTATTTATTTGTCCATCTGTCTGTGGTTTTTGCAGATTCCATATTTAGTCTAACCACTGTAAAAATATAAGGCATAACTCATACAAGACTGTGATCTCTGAAAATTTATGTCTGGAAAATTGTTTTGCAACCCTAAATGAATAAAGGAGATTTAGCTGAAGTCTGAATACAACAAAACTTTCTCACTGATCACTACTGATAAATGTTCTCGTTTGCTTTATTGTGCTCCAAACTGAGTGAAATTTCCAGGCTGCCTAATGCGTTTAGCAGAAAACTAAAACCGAGACAGAATGAACTTTCACTGGCGAGTAAAAGTACTAAAGTTAGTGCCAGTCTTTAAAACCAGATCTACTTCAATTATTTGTGACCTCTGTGGATGCTGGAGGAGTTCATCTATGTATTTATGTTCCCAGCTGAACATCCTGCGGGAAGTTATGAGGTTATTGCCGTGGCGCCATTGTTGTGCTCATGTCGATGAAGGACTTGTTTTCCCTCTGGGAACACATCTTTCTTTGTCAGTCTGGAAGAGCACAATTCACTTGAGGGCACAAATTAAGTCTGCAAGGCAGACAAATTGTTGAACTGGGAGTTTATTGAGAATAGAACATGAGATTAGAACAATTTCATTGTGTGATTGATTGTGTCTCTGGGTTTCTCTATTCTCACCGGCACAGGGTTTATTGGAAATGCACGTCAGTGTAATAATAAATGACATTTTCACTGAAATATCTTTACAACCACTGCTTTTAATCATAAGAGGAATGAATTGAATTATCTGAGCGACCTGGCAGCTGGGACCACTGCAGGGAGGATGAGTGCCAAAATATTATTTAAAACACAATTCAGAGCACAGTCCATGAAAAAGTGGTTCTTTTCCACATCTGACCATCTTTTATAAAACCTTTATGTACACAATAAACCTTGGAGACATCCACTTAGTGCAAAAGGAAACTTCCCAAGAGAAAATATTGGGGTACCTCTATATAAATAGGGAAGAACATTTCTTAAACCTAAATTCAAAGAAAATAATGTATGTTCCAGAAGACAAACTGAACACAGAGACGATTAAGACACAATAAAATCTGATATCCCTTTTTGTCACCATTGCTGATCTATAAAGAATATACAAAAATCAACAATCAACATTTGAAAGCCCATCACTTACTGTTTTGGTTCTGTTTCACAAAATTCCCTTTCTAGATTAAACAAGGAATTAGAATAAAGAGAAATTGAAGTTATAGTAACTTTACATACAAGTCCACTCAGGAAATTATCTCCACTATTTCCAGGATGTCACGTGTTGCTTTGTGGAACAGACACATCTGTTCAGCAACATTTAGATGTCTTTCTCTGTGCTGGCTCTCTGTGTAACACTGTGACTTCCTCTCTTAGCAGGTCAGCTCTATGAATCAGCATCCTGCCAACAACAAGGCAAAAACACAACCAGTAAATGTCACAGCACTCATCACTGGATTTCTGCAGCGTGTTGCATAAGTTTTTACACCCTTTTAGATTGTTCACATTGCAACCATGTTGTAACGTGTGCTGCTTAAAGTGACAAAAAGTAGGACTCCTTGTGAAGCGGAAGGATAAAGACACATGGTTTTCCAAAATGACTTCCAAATAAAACTTTAAAGAGTGGCGTGCATTTGTATTCAGGCAGAGAGCATTTGTGAAAATTCATTTTTATGTTTTGCCTTAACGTTTCAACTAGACTTTTTTACTGGACCTTTCCAACATAAATACCTTGTACAGTTTTTTTTTTTATATGATAGACCATCACTAGGCAGCAGTTAAGTGGAAGGAAAAGCCCGCATTGTTTTCCTCATCTTAAACAATTTGACAAGTGTGGCACAACATATAAATCTGCTTTGAGCTAAACCAGGGCCTTGTAGTTCCTGCTATATGTTTACGATTGTTGTCCTGCTGGAAGGTGAACCTCCACCCACGGCTCATGCCTTGCTGCTTCTAACAGGTTTTCTCCAAAAATTCCCCTTGCCCTTATGTCCTATAGCTTTGTATCAACAGTGGCTTTCTTTTTGCTACTCTTCGATAAAGGTCAGATTTGTGATTACCCTGACGTGTCAGCTGTGTTCCTTGGTCTTTATGATGCCGTTTGTTCTCTAATGCTCTCTAACAAACCTCTGAGGCCTTCACAGAACAGCTGGATTATTCTAAAATACATTACACACTAGTGGGTTCTGTTTATTAATCACATGTATTAAGTAAGTGGCTGAATTGTATTCTACTTAGGTACATCAGAGTAAAGAGGTCTGAATACATCAGACTTTTATTTGAAAACCGTGTATCATTTTCCTTTCACAGCACAATAATGTCATACATTTGGTTGATCTGTCACATAAAATCCTCAAAGAAATACACTCTATTGCCAAACGTATTGGGTCACAACCCAAATCAATTAATTTCGGTGTTACAATCACTGCAAGGTTCATGTTCATGTAAAACTTGACAGACAAATACTCTACGATCGATGTAGCTGAAATGTGAAATCATGTTAAAAAGTTCATGCATATGAATACTTTTATAAAAAACTATGTAAAAAAACATATTAGATTAGAGTATTACCTGGCCACAGTTTCCAAAGCCTCAATCACATTTTCACCTGTGGCAGCACTGCACTCCATGAAATTAAAGTCATATTCCTGTTGAGAGAAGAAGAAAAACTGCTGTCACTCCATTACACAGCTAGTTATTGGATTAAATGCAACATGGCCATAAATAGTTGTTGGGAAGGTTTTTTGCACCAAACGATACCTTAGCAAGGATGTCCCCCTGTTCTGTTTTAACTTGTCTCTTTGCTTGATCACTTTTGTTTCCAAGTAGTAAAACAGTTACGTCTTGTGCAGCAGCTTCCTGCAACGCATGGAGTATTTTGATTAGTATTTAAGCTGCAGTTTAAATGTTTTTGCAGATCAGTTTAACTCAAGGGACGGGCAAATTTCTTAAAGTGCCTTTGACATAAAATTTTCATGATAAATCCAATTACATTTATGGAAAGGAAACATTGCTAAAACATTTTAAAAAGTACATTCATGCCACTCAAATGAACAGTTGTTGAGATATGTGTCATCATATTTCTCTGGTGAATTCAGAGGTTTCTTGTTCGAAGCAGTTTGCCGAGAAGTCCTTGTAGTATTGCTGCCACCACCAGCAATGCACCTTTTCACCATATTAACACTGTTTTTAATGCAACGTGGCTTCTACCTGAACAGTTTATCATTGACGCTCACACAATGAATGACTGGAGACTTAACCCTAGACTTCGTTTCCGGGCGACTTTGGACTTGCAAAATTTTATATCAGATTATGCTTATTTTGTGTCACAATTGTCTTTTATAGCGTCTTTAATTATATCATGTCAATGACAGCCCAATTCCTTCAATATTAGTTTTCTTTCAATATCTGCATTTGTAGGAAAAGTGTGTCACAGGCACTTTAAGACATTTGGCTTTAATTAAGTCTAAACCCTAGGTAAACCTTTGTCTGTTGCTACAGGTTTATTTCAGTTACTAACAAATAAATCTACCCAAAACAACATCCACTGCTTTTAATGTGAGTATACATATGCTTTATGGAACAGACAACTTTGAATTCACCAAGAAGAAAAGTATTTATTTTGATTTAAGATAGTGTTTTGCTTAGGAAAGAACATATTTTACCCTAACATTCAAAGTCTTCTTCATTTAGTCCTCCCACAAGCCACCAAAGATAACAACATTGATGTCATGCTGACCACTGCATGACAACACACGTAGACTTGCAATATAAATAACTGTTAAACAGGAAATAACAGTGGCAGAGGGTGGCAGCCGAATCCTACCTGAATTGAGTTTGCCCAGTAACTGACTGCTGAAAAACTCTGGGAGGAAGTGATGTCGTACATCAGGAGAAAAGCCTGAGCCTTGTGGAATACTTGTCTGGTAATGCTGTGAAACCTTTAGAGACAGAAATATCATCAGAATTATTTTTCTTAAATTTGACAGTGAGATAACAATTACGCACAAGAAGAGTAGAAAATTATAAATTTGAATCCAGAACTGCTTCTACCAAAAGCATATTGATCAGGCTGTTTGAAGTCAAGTCATTCTAGCAATGCATGACAAAATAGATGTATAACTCTGAAGCATTGGCAGGAAAGATCTGTTAGACGAGTTCGGAAACAATTTTGACCTGAAGAAGGAAATTTCAACGTTTTGACACTTGCTGTGACCGTATCTGTATTTAAAGGACGTTGTTTGTTTAAATGTTGGAACACAATGTGCAGCTTTCAAACTAGAACAATAAGAAAACCTGTACTTGACCACCAGAGAGGTAGAAACTAGGTTTACCCAGAAAAACCACAGCCACTACCTAAAACAATGAAGCAGTCAACATAACAATCAGGACATAATAAACCACAGAATATCACTTTGTACCTTCTATGTTGATGTTTTGTCTTATCCTATAAGTTTCCTGCATACTCATGACTAGGCATTCTGTCTGTTCATTGTAAACATAAATTCTCCTCTATGTGGATGATGGATTTCTTTAGTTGTAACACTTTAAAGCTCCCTACCTCTAAGGCTGAGCCCGTCCCCTCTACAGAGAAAACTAATTTTAGTTGTTTGTAACCAGGATAATGCTCTTTTGGTCATTGTCAACATCCCATGATCATAGGTGAGGGTTGACAGAGTGGTGAACTTTTTTTCTCAAAATCAAAGGAGAACCTACCTTACAACAGACAAGGCACTAATTTGTCAATCCCTTATTTGTTTCATCCAACCATCACCCATGAACAAGAGAAGATACTTCAACTCCTTTGCTTGGGCAAGAGACTGACCCAACCTGGATGGGGCAGTCACTTTTTTCTGGTTGAGAACCACAGCCCCAGAGATCCATGGCCCTTTACCACTTGGCTGCAACTGGATCAAAGTGAAAGTCATCGGCTGAAGACGCAAACATATTTGTAACCAAGAGGCAGCCCTCAGGCTCCCAACCAGACACCCTTCTCTCCATGACTACACCTTGAAATCCTATCCATGAACACTAAATCAGAACTGGTGACAAGGGGTAACCCTAGCAGAGTCCAACCTACGCAGGAAACAAACCCGAATTTTGTGAATGTGGACACAGCTCTTGCTTTGATTATACAGGAACTGGACGACCTTTCATAGCATTTTTAGGAGCCCTTACTCCTGCTTTATCAAAAAAAGTCTAGGGGGACATATTCACAGGTTGTCAGGATCTGGAGTTTTGTGTGTGTGTGTTTTTTCTTTTGTTTACTATGTTCACTTCTCAGATGGTGCTGGAGTTCTCAGGTGCGCTGGGTGACAGGTGCGACTAATCTGCTGATTGCTTAGAGGTGTACTTAAGCAGGAGGCTGCCTGCACTTCAGCGTGTTTGCCTTCAGTGGTACAAGCTCAAGCCACAACTAATCCTTGCTTTGTGTTATGCTTTTAGTAACCTTCGTTTGTGCTCCTTTGCAAGTTGTTTTACCTAAACCTTTGGATAACTCTTGCTGATGCCTGACTTCGCTCTTAGCATTGTTTTGCTGTTTTGGATTTGCGACTTCTGGAGAAAGGTCTCCTACTTTCGTGGATTAAGATCCAAGATTCTTGTTTACTTTGTCTGGACAAAGACAAGCTGGCAGCTTCCTGTTTCACCGTCATCCGAACCTTGGCATAAGCGTAACCTGTTCACCCTCCAACGCAAGTACTTCTATCCTGAACTCTTCATCATTCCTCATAAATCTCTCAAGCCTTTCCAGAGAAACTTCTGTGCCGAACACTCCGACTCCGAATCTCTCGACCCCCCCTGCCGGTTAGATAACTCTAACATAGTAAGCTTCTCCCATATTAAACGGGTTTCTAGGATTTCCTTCTTTCATCTCCGGAACATTGCCAAAATTAGAAATATCCTATCCAGGAGTGATGCTGAAAAACTAGTCCATGCATTTGTTACTTCAAGGCTGGACTATTGTAATTTGTTACTATCAGGATGTCTACAAAATGCAGTTAAAAGCTTTCAGCTGATTCAAAATGCTGCAGCAAGAGTTCTGATGAAAATTAAAAAGAGAGATCATATTTCCCCTACTTTAGCTTCCCTTCATTGGCTCCCTGTTAAATCCAGAATAGAATTTAAAATTCTCCTCCTCACATATAAAGCCCTTAATGATCTAGCTCCATCATACATCAGAGATCTGATTGTTCCATACAGAGTTCCTAACAGAGCACTTCGTTCTCAGACTGAAGGTTTACTGGTGGTTCCTAGAGTCTCTAGAAGTAGAACGGGAGGCAGATCCTTTAGTTATCAGGCTCCTCTCCTGTGGAACCAGCTCCCAGTTGTAGTCCGTGAGGCAGACACCCTGTTTAGTTTTAAGGCTAGGCTTAAAACTTTCCTTTTTGATAAAGCTTATAGTTAGAGTGGCTTAGTTTATCAGGGAGGGAGCCTGCCTCCGTCCCTGTTGGATGGAGTAAGGGGAGTCAGGTTTAGCCTAACCCGGCTCAGTTATGGTTGAGGTGCAAACACACCCTCCATTTCTGCTACCTGTATAACCCCCTTCTCTTTTCCAATGGTTATAATCAATCTGACAGAGAGAGGTATCCCAATCCTTGTGGTTTTTAGTATAACAATGGCAATCAATGGGCTCTAGATGGACAAACTTTAACAGTTTATTATTTTACTTAGTTCCCCTACACGTGGCCCGTTGTGGGGTGGCCGGGCTCTGACACTCGGTGGTTTGGTCTGGCCTCCCTGGCGGCCCCGCGCTGTTCCGAACCCTTCGTGGGGTGCCTTGAGACGACATTGTTGTAAATAAGCGCTATATAAATAAACTGAAACTGTCTCTGTAGTTATGCTGCTATAGGCTTAGGCTGCTGGAGGACATAATGACCACTTTCACCCTCTTCGCTACATTCTCACACTACTCTCCAATTTTGCATTATTTGCTGTTATTTGAGCTGTTAACTTTATGTTCTCTCTCTTTTCTCTTCCTAGAAGCTACACCTGGCCTGACTCTGTGTCTACCTGTGACACCTTTCTGAAGAGGGGCATCGTCCAAGCTTTTGCTGGCAACAATTTAATGCTTACCCTCTACCGATGATCCACATGGCCCTGTCTTTCAGTGTTTAACCCTTTCTCTCTCCTAGATATAGCAATTAACTGAGCTTTTACTGTAACTAATTATATGTGCTCTCTTTCAGACTCTAACCTTGAAAGCTGGCTCAGAGTTTATTTGTTCTTTCTTTCTAGGTGAAACGACTAAAGGAGCTACATCCATTAACATATACTCTTCCTTCCCATAGAAAGTACTCCTGGATCAGTGCTTCTTTGTTCTCTTTGTGTCTCTGCTCTGTTCTCTCTAACCCCCAGTCGGTCGTGGCAGATGGCCGCTCACACTGAGCCTGGTTCTGCTGGAGGTTTCTTCCTGTTAAAAGGGAGTTTTTCCTCTCCACTGTTGCTACATGCATGCTCAGTATGAGGGATTGCTGCAAAGTCAACGCCAGTGACTGTCCACTGTCTCTACATGCTCATCTAGGAGGAGTGAATGCTACAAGTCTCTGACTCGATGCAATCTGCTGGGTTTCCTTAGCTGACTGCACTGTTCAATGATTAGGATTAATTGGAATGTATGTACCTGACTTTTGTGAAGTGCCTTGAGACGTGATGTGAATTGGCGCTATATAAATAAACTAAATTGAATCCTTATATTACAGTAATCACGTTAAGTGTAGTGTTTTGTTTTATTTATCCCATGTTAACTATAGCATTTCGATTTACCTGCTTCTCTCTCTTTTGTACAGTTGGTGATTTACCAGTTTCCTGCATATTTCATTTATCTTTGCTTAAGAAAAATAAATCTCCTTCATAATCCTGTTTCCTCTTCTGAGTGTTTATCTGCATGTGGGTCAGAACTACCTCGAGCATAATGACACAGGTCTTCTCCAGATCCGCAAAAAACATATTAACTAAATGACTATTTCCCTGTCAAAAAGATGAACAAATATTAACATTTTCTTGGCAATAAAATCGCTTTCTGCTTTAATTTCACCTTAAATATTAATGAAAGCAGACCCATTTTGTCCAATTCTTTTTGGTATCAGATAACCCTATTTTAATTGAACCTCCTGTAATGTTTCTGCTTTAGACAATAATTAATGTGAAACTTACCGTTCTTGTCCAGCTGTATCCCATAGCTGTAGAACCATAAGTTTTCCATCTACTACCACAGTCCACTTGCAGGAATCAAGACCTGCAAAATATTTGCAGGTGATTTAATTTTCTATTTTGAGACACATCATTTTTGGGCATAATCTGAAGTATCAGGATCTTACCAACAGAGGCAGGCAACTCTAAAGAGAACTTCCCACTCTGAGCTCTTTTCATGAAGGAAGTCTTTCCAACGTAGCTCTCTCCAATCATCACCACATTGTAACAGTCTGATTTATCTGTGTCACTAGTAGTACCTGATAAAATGACAAGGAGAGCTCACTTTCATCTTAATGTATATTGTCTACGTCTTGTTTTCCTTTCAGGTCTACAACCTGTCTATAACCCTTCATTATGTGAAAGAATTGTGGATATGTTTACCAATCGAAAACTGACTCCCACTTTCTTGATCCAAGCGGATATCACCATGGAGAAGCTTCTCTCGTGTATTCTCCCTATGAAACAAATATTTTTCAATCCTGGTTTGACTTAAACAGGCCAAGATAATTTCATCTCACTGACAATTCTGCAGTGTTTTATGTTGTCAGCATGAAGTTTTAAGATTCTCGACAATTTACATAAATCAGAATGTTTTTAATAAGACAACTAGATGTTACAGAAGACTGACAATCTTGTTGATACCCAGAAGTAAAATACCATCAAGAGAGTACACCAATACCATTATCTTTCTATTATTAAATGAGAACCTAGAAGTAAACCCTTCATTAATATCCTTATTTTTTTCAGTAGCAAGTTGGTTTTTATACCTTCCAACCTAATTTGTTTTATTGGTTTATTTGATGAGCCCTGTGATTGACTGGATACCTATTTAGGGTGTACCCAGTCGGTTTGCTGCTTCAGATAGACACCTGGATGGTGTATTTCATGGAAATGGTGGAAAAATAAATTTTGTACATTATTTTATATAATATAATATATAATATATATATATAAAATATATATAATATATATATTATTAAAATATAATACAGGGGTTGGGCCAAGAAAGTGAAAACACCTGGTTTTAGACTACAATAATTTATTAGTATGGTGTAGGGGCCTCCTTTTTGCGGCCAATCAGCGTCAATCGTTTGGGAATGACATATACAAGTCCTGCACAGTGGTCAGAGGGTTTTTAAGCCATTCTTCTTGCAGGATAGTAGCCAGGTCACTACGTGATACTGGCGGAAAAACGTTTCCTGACTCGCCCCCCAAAAACCCCCCAAAGTGGCTCAATAATATTCAGATCTGGTGACTGTGCAGGCCATGGGAGATGTTCAACTTCCTTTTCTTTTCCTCAAAAATCTTTCACTAGTCTTGCTGTGTGTATTGGTGCTTTGTCATCCTGATACACGGCACCCCCTCAGGATACAATGTTTGAACCATTGGATGCACATGGTCCCAAAGAATGGTTTCGGTAGTCCTTGGCAGGGACGCGCCCATCTAGCACAAGTATTGGGACAAGGGAATGCCATGATATGGACCCCAAAAACCTCACTGATCCCCCCCTATGCTTCATTCTGGGCATGCAACAGTCTTGGGGGTACACTTTTTTGGGGCTTCTCCACACCGTAAATCCCCCGGATGTGGGGAAAAAAGTAAAGGGGGATCATCAGAGAACAAACATGTTTGGAATGCAGCCAAAAGGGCCCCCATGATCACTCTAGATGAACTGCAGAGATCTACAGCTGAGGTAGGAGAGTCTGCCATAGGGGACAACAATCAGTCGTACACTGCACAAATCTGGCCTTTATGGAAGAGTGGCAAAAAGAAAGCCTTTCTCAAAAGATATCCAAAAAAAGTCCTTTTAAATTTGCCCAAAAGCCACCTGGAGACACACCAAAAATGTGGAAGAAAGGGGCTCTGGTCAGACGAAACAAAATCGAACTGTTTTTCCACAATGCAAAAAAGATATGTTTGACGTAAAAGCAACACAGCTCATCACCCTGAAAAACACCATCCCCCCTGTCAAACGTGGTGGTGGCAGCATCATGGTTTGGGCCTCTTTTTATCAGGAGGGACAGGGGAAGATGGTCAAAATTGATGGAAGATGGATGGGGCCAAATACAGGACCATTCTAGAGGACAACCGTTGGAGTCTGCAAGAGACCTGAGACTGGATGGAGATTTTTTCTCCCAAAAAGACAATGATCCAAAACATAAAGCCAAATCTACAATGGAATGGTTCACAAAAAACGTATCCAGGTGTTGGAATGGCCAAGTCAAAGTCCAGAAGACTGCTGTTCACGAACGCTCTCCATCCAACCTCACTGAGCTCGAGCTGTTTTGCAAGGAAGAATGGCAAAGGATTTCAGTCTCTCGATGTCAAAAACTGATAGAACATACCCCAAGCGACTTGCAGCTGTAATTGCCAAAACGGTGGCGCTACAAAGTATTAGCAAAAGGGGGCCGAATAATATTGCACGCCCACTTTTAAGTTTTTTATTGTTAAACAAGTTTGACACATCCAATAACTTTCATTCCACTTCACAATTGTGTCCCACTTGTTGTTGATTCTTCACAAAAAATTTGAATTTTATTTCTTTATGTTTGAAGCCTGAAATGTGGCAAGAGGTTGACCAGTTCAAGGGGGCCGAGTACTTTCGCAAGGCACTGTAAAAGTTCAAACTTGATGTGCCAAAATATCTTTAGCCTCTCTTTCGTGTAGTTTCAGTTTCATATCATGTGTTGGATGCTACTGAGTTTTTTCTTACGTTTGGCAGATTAACCTGGTTTTCTGAGCTGAGCGGTCAGAAAGGTGATAAACGATTGCATTCAAAGAGCAAATGATACAAAAAGTGGGTGGTGGAGTCCTTGCTCAGACAGACTAAATTAGGATTAAAAACTTTAAGATATACGCTGCCTGGCCAAAAAAAGTCTCCACCAAAAAAAAAGGTCACAAACTCTAATATTTTGTTGGACCGCCTTTAGCTTCGATTATGGCACGCACTTGCTGTGGCATTGTTTCGATAAGCTTCTGCAATGTCACAAGATTTATTTCCAACCAGTGTTGCATTATTTTTCACCAAGATCTTGTATTGATGATGGTAGAGGCGCTGCACAAAGCCTTCTCCAGCACATCCCACAGATTATCAATGGGGTTAAGGTCTGGACTCTGTGATTGTCCAATCCATGTGTGAGAATGATGTCTCATGCTCCCTGAACCACTCTTTCACAATTTGGGCGCGATGAATCCTGGCATTGTCATCTTGGAATATGCCCGCTCCATCAGGGAAAAAAAAAATCCATTGATGGAATAACCTGGTCATTCAGTATATTCATACTGTTGCTGAACCCAGACCTGACCAACTGCAGGTTTTTTCCTGGACCCTACTGGTCATCCAGGGCTTTTTGTTGGGGTAGACCCAGGTGCGTTTTTCCACAGTAACAGTGTATATGCTGGTGTTGATGTAACACAAAACACTGTGTGTGAACACTTCCAGATCTGGCTCTTCAATAATCTTCCAGTTGGTTCTGTCAGAGCAGGCTTGCAGCTGTTGTGAGACCTTAATGGGCCATGTTGTAGCCGTTTTTGTGATGGTAAGAGCAGTTTTCCTGAGGGGGACATAAGCAGGAATTAAAAACAGGGACAGGTGCTCAGACTGGCCCAGGCGTGGAAGTGGATGCTGATCGCTAATGCTGCTATATAGAAGTCCGACAGCCAAGCTAGTATTATCATCCTGTGTGATGTAAACGGAAGTTAGTGAAACTTTAGCCAACTCTCTTAGGAGATAGATGGGCCTGTATTTAACCAGGTCTCTGTGACCAACATAATGCAATTGTCTGTTGTTTGTGGCTCCGTGTAGCCTCATCCATCTTGTTGGCAAGGGGTCTGGTGTTGGTGAGAAAAAGGCTGGGAAGTGGTGGTCTGTCTCCTTGGCCTAGCTGGCGCACTGGTTGTACAGCCTCGCTTCTGCTTCCTCTCATGGTAAGCCATTGAGATCAGGACACCTATCTTAACAAATTCAGCTCTAACATGCCGTTTTAAAACCAACTACTATTTTAAGGAGATTTTGCTGCCTGTTGAAGTTTATTACTCAACAGAATCAAACAAGAAGTAAAGTGCATATAAACAAACAAAAGCACCAACCGGAAAAGCCTAGAGCTGTTGCAGCAGAGCGTTCTTTGCAGGAAACTGGTAAATTTGCAATTGAATAATGATTCTTATTGTGTTTGTGTTGCAAAGCAGATTGATCAACAATTCATTGTAACAAGTAAGTAGACATGTGTGTCTAAGATAACACAATTTTTTTTTTCTCTCTTTAATTTCTGTCACAGACTTACCTTACAGGCTTTGGAAACTCTGCAGCCTCTGAGATATTGTTGCTAGAAGATGCTTTGTCCTCATTGTCATAAACCTGCAAAGATCAAAATGTGAAATAAATATACATTATTTAACTTATTCTAGATCAAGGTATCTTCTGCTTTTATATATATTTCCTTAACACAAAAATCATTTCAGTTTATTTTAACAAGTGTTTTTCAAGGTTAATACAGCCTGCTCTTATTTAAAGTCTGCATGTGTCAGGTTTCTGAGGAAGCCAGATATACATGCATGTTCTCCTTTCTACAATGTAAAACACGTAGTGATGACCACATGTTCCTCATTTTAGTTAGTTGCATCACTGTTTTCTTAGAACAAACATGCAACCAAATGCAAGATCTTTTATGCAAATGGGAAGCAGCACTCGATCTTCACTCAATGTTATTCTTCAGTGTGAGAAAGAACACAGGCCACAAATGTTTGTTCTTCTCAGTCTAAAGACCATAAATTATTATCTTGGTTCAATGTGTTCTGCGCACAGACATCTTGCATAACTTCAGGTCTTCACAAACAAAAAGAAGAATAAAGTAGCTTGTATCAAGTAAATAAATGGCTATTCAAGTACTTTAAAACACATACTTTAAAACATGTTTACCCTATATAATAAACTATCAAAAGGACTTTTAAAAAACAGTAAAAAGACTTTTGGAGCTTACCTCTGATATTTTTCTCAGTCCTGAGGAGTTTTCTCCTTCAGCTTCCTTGTGTGCACCTCCCTCAACAGTTCCTCCTGCTTCGCCTTTATGTTGTGGATTTTGGTCTAGTGTTCGTTGTTGTAACCCTGACTTCCGATTTGATCCAAATTTTTTCCTTCTCCCTCCGGAGGCTGATTCTGACGAGAGAGGGCTGGATGAAAGTCCGCTAGGACTTTGCTGCTGTTCTGTTTCTACCATTTGCTTTTCTGAGATTGAACTTTCTTCAGCCATTTCCTCAGCCAGAGCTCTTAACAAAGACTCACCAAACTGGCTGATTTCCACAGTTTCTTTCTCTTTTCCTTGATGGGAGTTGTCATATATGTGTTCTGTGTGAAGCTGCAGTTCTATTTCTTGTTTTCCTGAGACGCTGACCACGGTTACATCTCCAGAAGATGTTTCAGTATCTGTTGATTCATTTGCCGGGTCCAGGAGTTCTTGTTTGGTCTGTGTTCCTAGATTTTTACGAGTAGAACCCAGTTTTCTTCTCCTGTTTGTTGGAGTTAAATCCGGACTTGATTTCCTTATCCCAGGATGCTGACTTTGAATGCCTTGAGTCATGATACTTGGTATTTGTTCTTGATTATCTTGGACTTGTTTTACCTCTATGTTCTCTGGACTGTGCTCATCCCCTTGTGTATTCTGTGAGCGGTCACAGAATAACTCTAAGCTCCCCCCTGGGGTGCCAGTGTTTGAATAAATTGACTGATTTATTACGTTACTGTTTCTTTCTGCAACCTCAGAGGTTATTAGGGTCTCAGTGCTTGAAAAATCATCTGGTTTTGGTGTTTCTAGAAGATCTATGTTGGCAGATTGTTCAGGAGGGAAAACTGGGCTTGTGTTACTGCTCTGTAGCCCATCACTGGTTTCGGTTTCTGGAGTTTCTTGTTGAATTAAATTTTGTTGTTGTGTAGCTTTTGTGCTAAAGTCACTTTCATCTGTCTCATCCTTCTGGTGTGTCTCACCCTCTCCTTTTCTGTTCATTAGAGTCCTGCGAGAAGATCCAATCTTTTTCTTCTTTTGTTTTGATGTTACTTGAGGTTTTTCTCCTTGGCTGTCCAGTGCATTTATTGTTGTAGAATTCCCCCCTTTGTAGGATGCATGCATAGCTGGCTCCTGCAAATCAGAAATGAACTCATTTGAAGAATGTTTCTGCTGGGTTGCAAACATACGTTTTTCTCCCACTTCTTCCTGTTTAAGATTGTGTACATCCATTGAGCTTTCCCCTCCTGAACTGCAGTCTTCTGTTGTAGCAAATCCAATAGTTTCTATCTCTTTGTTTGTCTGTTGCAAGTGGACTTCTGGTCCCGGCGGGTCTTTTCCACAAGATAAAGCGTCTCTGTTTTGTCTCTGTAAGGCTTCTTCTTGATCAATGACATGCACACTCTCTGGCTTCAGGCTGATAATGCTGTCATGAAATAAAATACTCTGCATATTTGAGTCATCCTTCCAAACAGAGGCTTGGACTGATTGCGTCAAACCCTTTTTGATTGTGTCATAACCTGTGAGCTGAATTGAATCCTCAGTCTCAATAGGTTTAGCATTTTTCTCTTTTGTTTCTGCATTGGAAATTAATGAGTTTTCTTGGTTTGAGTTTGGATTCAAATTTGATGTTGCAATTGCGCTGTCTTCCAGAACATCATGTGCAAACACTGTTTTTTCCTCCAGCACCTTTTCAGTCACAGTTGATGTAAATGTTGCTAAGTTTTTAGGCAGAATCAAGTTTTCTAATTCTTCCTGTCCTGCTGTCCTTGCAGCTAACATTTGAGTTGTTTGATCATATCCTGTACTTTCTAAAGCATCGTCTTTATTTTCCGGGTTTTGTTCAGTAACCTGGCTGTGTTTTCTTCCTTTATTTCTCCGGCTTGACCCCATTTTTCTCTTGTTCCCTGATGCTTTGAGGCCTAAGTGACCGTCATCTTTGAGGTCTTGATAATTTTCCTGAGGTTGAGAGTCCAAAGTAGCATCTTTATTTAAGTGCAGTGTTTGTCTGGGAGACTCGTTTGGAAGTGAGATTTGATCTGTTTCCTGCATTTGTTTGGTTTTAACCTGCTCTTTCTGATCCTTACTTACAACATCCACTAAATCATGAGTTTCTGCAGCTCTAGATAAGGTTATGTGCCCATTTTCTTCCCCATCAGTAGAAAACATGTCTGGTGATGAAACAGCGCTTTGCTCAACGCTGTATTCTGCTTGAGCATGGTACATGTTGCTATTTTTTTCAGTTTTTGATGGTGCACAAAGGTGTTTACTTTGTAAATTTTCATCTGGTTGCAACATTTCTGCAACCTCATTCATTGCCTTTTCTGTTTGGTTTCTGAAATATGTCTCATGATTTCCTGCAGCATCATATATGTATTTTTCAGTTGTTTGAAACATGCCTCTGTTCTGTGCGGGCTTGGTCTCCTGTTCAAGAGGTTTCTTAAAAGCATCCCCATCCCCGCTTTCAGGTTCTGTATGTTCACAGCAGCTGCTTTTTTCTGTTGTGGCAGGACATGCAGCATGTGGTTCAGGAAACAAAATGCTTTCCTGTAAATTTCCATCCAGCATGCACAGCTCTCTGTATTCATCTCTGCTGTGGGGTTTAGGTAGTTCCCTATCCTTAATCGGCACGCAACATGACGTGTCAGTAACCTCTTGATCAACAGTGGGTGATGGCTGTATTCCTACAGCAGTGCAGTCAGAAGTGCCAGTATTTACATCTTCAGTCTGAGAAGATTCATTTTCCTCCACTTCATCCAGCACATTTGCCATTGATTTTTTCTGGCCCTGTACTGCTGTCTCTGTTGTTTTTTCACAGAGTTCATTTATACTTGCATTTATGTCAACCCTCTTAATAGATTGATTGTATGTTTCATCAGCTGAATCTTTTGTTTTACTCCTGCTTTTGTTTCTACGACTAGACCCAAATTTTTTCCTGTTACCACTGCTGTGGAGGTACACTTTTGTCAGGTTATCAACACTCTCAGAGGATTCCTGAGGCTGGAAGTTAAATGATTTTTCTTCTGATTGAAGGCTTGAGAAGGCAAATTCATTTTCCTCCATTTCACAAAAAAGCCCTTCCTTGTCCTGATGAAGTTCTGGATCAGTGTTGGGTTTTACATCATGCTGGGCTGTTTCTTCATTTTTTAGACCTAGAGAATCTGAGATGATTCCTTTCAAAGGGTATGCTTCCTCTTTTGTTGTAATTTCATCAATAGTTTTCACCTTGAGCTCAGACACTTCAGCTTCGTCAGTCAGAGTTCCGGAAATAATTTCAACATTTTCTGCATCTGCATCACCTGTAAAGGTTTCATTTGAATACGTTTGCAGACTGTCTTGAATTTGTGTTGAATGTATATCTTCATGCACATCATCCACAGCATTTTCTGAAACAGCATTTCCAGTGTCTCCTCTGTAAAAGCAATCTGATTTGTTTATTGATAAATCTGCTGATTTTTCCCCATCTTGAACCACATTGTCTGAATTTCTTTCAAGATCTTCTTGAAGATTACACTTTTTTACAATTAAACTCTGCATGTCTTTGTCAGGATAATTTGTCAGCACAGAGCTCTGATCATCAAAAGAAATAACTGGAGGAATTAAAGCCATGGAGCTGTCATGTGAAACAGTCAAGATAATGTCATGCTTAGTGTCTTCTATTAGTTCTTCCTGCTCTACCGTCATGGATGGTAATGACGACATTGGTGGTGTTTCATTTGTTTTATCACCTCTTGTATTATGTAAAGCTTCCTCTGTAGATTCTTTACCCTGTTGTTTTCCTTTGTTTCTCCGACTAGATCCCAGTTTTTTTCTGCTCACACTGAAGCTGAAACCTGCATTAGTTTGCTCATTTGTGCTCAGAGAATGGTCCTGAAGTTGGGGGTTAGTAGGCTTTTTGGTATCTTCCACAAAGACTCCACCTTCCCCCACGTGACTATCAACTGTGTAATCTATTTGTTGAGGCTCTTGTGCTTGTGTTTGCAGTGCCTCATGTTCTTGACCTTGCCTTACATCATCATCATCTGGATAAGGGCCTTTGACATGCTTGGTATGAAAAATTCCATATTTACTCCTAAGAGTGTCAGACTGACGTCCTGAAGTCACTTCCCATGATTCATCAGATAACTCCATATTGATATCTGTTTCTGGAATCAAACTCTGTGGGTCATTTTCAGGATAGATGTTTGGCATGGAGCTTTGAACCTCTAAGGATTGACCAGAAGGAATTATTGAAAGCATTGAGCTGTCATGTGAAACAGGCAAAATGACATCATGCTCCATGTCTAGCCTCAGTTCAACCTGGCGCGTTATCTTTATATCTAATATCTGTGTGGTTTCTTCATCGCTGGTCTTTTCTTTAGCCTCTTTAGAGTCTTTATCTTGTCTTCCCTTACGTTTACGGCTAAACCCCAGTTTCCTTCTGTTGACACTGCTGTGAAAGGCTTTGTTGAATTGTTCATCTACACTTCCAGAGACTTCTTGAGGCTGGGGGTCAAACAAAACAGTTTCTTTCTTCTCCATTTCCAAGAAAAGTCCTTTCTTCTCCTGATTAAATGTTTGGTCTTTGGTAAGTTTTATGTCATTCTCCACTCCTTTTTTGAACTCATGAACATGACTAGGAGCAGAGTTTGGCTTTTGCAAGTCATAACTCTCATTTTTCAGTTGTATATTCTCTGTATCCCTTAAGATGTTTTCCTCTGTTTGATGCTCTTTTTGTTTGGTGGTAAAATTATCATTACTTTTCCCAGCAAACTCAGATATTTTAGCTTGGTCTGTTAGATTTTCAAAATCTTTTGTGATATCACCTGAAGCAGTTTCAGATGAATGTTTAATTTGCAGGCTTTTTTGCATTTGTGTTGAATGAACCTCAACTTTCTGCACTTTTCTCAGAACATTCTCTAAAAGAGAATCTATGGTGCCCTTACTGTGAAGAGTGTCAGGTTGATCCAGGTCATACTGGGAGACGTCTGAGTTTTTAACCACTTCAACTAAAATCTTTGGATTTGTTTCATCTTGATCTTTTTGAAAATTTTCACTGTCTAGAATTAAACTCAGTGAGTCTGTCTCAGGATCTTCAGAAGAAATATGTGGGGACAAAAAAGACACTAAGCTTCCATGTGAAAGAGACAGGATTATGTCATCGGCAGTGTCTTCACTCACTTCTGCCTGCCCTGTTTCTTTTAATTCTCGCAATTCTGTTGGTGTTTCAGTGGTCTGAGTATTTCCTAAAATGTCATCTTTAGATTCAACATGCAGTTTTCCTTTATTTCTACGTCTAGATCCCAACTGTCTTTTTGTAGAACCAAAGATGAAGTCCGCCTCAGTATGCTCATCTGTGGTCTGAGAAATGAGCTGAAGCTGGGGCTCAGTGGGAGCCTTTAAGTCTGACACAAGAGTTTGTACAGACAAATTGTTCTTTTCAGTCTCAGAAAGGACTCCTTCAATACAAACACTTTCTCCAATTTGTTTGATGTTATCTTCCACAAGAACACCACTCTGATCCATCTGACCCAACAAGGTTTTTTCCTTTATA
Organism: Crenichthys baileyi; assembly: GCA_036173005.1. Taxonomy (NCBI): domain Eukaryota; kingdom Metazoa; phylum Chordata; class Actinopteri; order Cyprinodontiformes; family Goodeidae; genus Crenichthys; species Crenichthys baileyi. The sequence goes on along the minus strand of JAHHUM010000684.1, from coordinate 223,559 downwards.
GTCAAAACATCCTGTTTGACTGCATTACTTTTTACCAGAAAAATAATTTGGGAACTATCAGATTCTGATTTCTGGCTTTCAGAGTAAGAATCATCTTCTTGGTCATGCAGTAGATCTTTTTGATGGTCACCTTGCATTTGTGTGGGCTTATTTTGATCATACACATTTTCTTCACCCTGCTCTGAATGCTGGGCATTTCTGACCTCGGGTGTGATAAACAGTTCACCATCTTTGCTTGTAGGCAACTCCTCTTTTTGTGATAATTCTTGCTTAACGCCATCATTGTTTTTAATGTTTTCTCCGAGGGCGTTATCTGCAGTAATCTGTGGTGTGATAGATGTATTAACATGTGACTCACACACTGAAAAGTTGCCCTGTAAAAGCGCATCTTGCCTGAACAGGCCCAAGTCTTCTGGCTCATTGCTCTTTGATTCTGCCACAGAATACAGATTGATATCTTCTGTCTTTTTGCTGATCATCTGTTGATCTAATGCAGATGCACTTAAACCAGTTGCGTCAGGGAGACTGTCATGCAGATTTTTATTGACTTTCTCACTTTGAAGAGCGAGTTCCAGCTTGGTCTCATCTTTAAAAGGCTGAATATTGACATCTCTGGACACTAAAGTGTGCTCAGCTTCTTCTAGATAGAACATGCCAGTCTCATCCTCGGTGTATTCAGTTGTAGTAGCAGGAGCCAAGAAAGCAGCTTGTGTCGCAGTTATGCCACACTTGGTCTCTTGACTTACGTCTTCCTGCACTTTAGGTTGCTTCACTGCAGACTCGTATTTTTCCGAATGTTTGTCACCCCTGGCCTCATCCTGAACATCCTCTCTAGATTCAATATCTGGCTGTTTTTCTGGGTCTTTCAGAAGCTGCCTTCCTTTACTTCTTCGACTTGTTCCAATCTTTCTTTTGTTCATTGTGATTTCACGTCTAGGTGGGTGCTGTCTTTCAACTTTTAAACTGTCAGCATTAGAGAACAGAGTTAATGATTTTGCACAGGTTTCTGGAACCTGATCCTAAGTTAAAGACATTGTCTTCAGAAAAAAAAAGAACGGACCTAACCTAAGAAAAATAAAACAAAAATGTGCCTGGAGCAGAAAAGGTTGTGCAATACATTAGGGAAATCATGCTTTACAAGGATGTATTTATATAAGAAAACTCATGGTATGCCTCTTTTCTTCAAAATATACTACATAAAAAGGACAACGAACTTGGCAAAGTCATGTAGTTAACACAAGGTACAACAATAAATAAAAGAAAACAAACAGACAGTAAGCAACTGGAGCACACAAACTGCAGCAATTATATCAAGTGAAAAACAATTTTGGTTATTTACACATTTAGCTAAATAATGTCTGCCTTTTTAAACAACAAAATACTTTTCTTACTTGTATTTGCCTCCAAAATCTGGCGCCTCATAACACGAGCTAACCCGTAATGTCAACTCATCTGCTCTGCTCGACAGGAGTTGCACTTCACACGTCAGGGGAGTGTTTCTTACTTCACGCTGTCTGACAGCTTCCTGTGTGGGCTATAGTTGCAGTCTAAATCAGCACCACACAGCGACTTCCTGGCTAATTTTTCCATTTTCAGTTAAAACTGTTTAATTTGAATGAAATTAAATACATAAGAAAAGGGGGTAAGAATAAACCGACTTGTAAGCTTGGAAAAACATTTATTGAACAAGTTGTTTAACTGCATTGTCACACATTGTTAAAGTTGCAAGTCAAGCCAATCCAAGTAAATACAGTCTTTTGTAAAGGATATACAGTAGGTAAAATACAGAACAGACTGTGTTTAAGGGACATCCTCCAAATAACAGCACCATTATCTTTTAAGTCCCTGGATCTCACAGTGACCCAATGAAAGTAGAAACAACCATGAATAAACTAAAGCAAAAAAAAAAAAAAAAAAAACCCATCACAAGAATTTATTTATAAACAGTAAAAAAAAAAAGTCTGCTGTTAAACTCAAGGCAGTATTCAGTTTCAAAACATGCAGGACAAGACGAACTATTTCATGTACAAAAAAAAGCTTAAAAAAAAAGATTTTGCCACGACAGCTGACAAAATGCAAACCATTCCGTCCATTGTTGTTTTAACGGATATAAGGGCGACCCGCGTAGGGTGCTTAAAACTCTCAAACAAAATCTAAGAAAGAAAGTGGCACTATAAAAACTTTCCTCTTCGCAACCTTTATATGATCTTGCAGAGTAACCCAGAATCTTCATTTCCTTTCGTGGGATCTGGAACGACTGTAAAACGAATCAACTTGTAAATAACTTGCATTAATAATAAAAACAAGCTTGCGTTCAGAATAAATATGCTGTGATTAGGTATTAGCCAGTATGAGATTCTAACAGTGTGAGAACCCCAAGTAAAATTTCATGGACCTTAATATTAAAATTATTTGTACTTTGGATTATTTTCTTATTTGCATTGATGAACTTAAAGAGAAAAAAATAAGCATTTTTCAGGTGCAGAATATCCTTTTCTGCTCTTCATGGAGCAACAACAAAGTTATAACAAGCAAAGATTATCTGGTTAAATAGACAGGCCATCTGGTCAGGAAGCAAGTCTACAGTTGGTTCTGGGACAACATAAATCACGGAGAAATCTGCCTTTTTGCAAAAATTCACTCTGAACATGACTAGTGCAGAGGGCCTTCACCATGACAGATTGTATATTTGATCCTATGGATCAGTTCTACATATCTTAAAAATCATGCTGTTTTTACAACAATAAGCAGTTTATTTGGATGACTGTCAATACATGTTAAACAATCACTGTACATGACTCAGAAGAGTCTGGCATGTACTGTGAAACACACAGAACCAAGGAGAAGTACATTCAAATTTGTCAAGTCTGATCAATTTGTTTATGATTTGGCTGCATAGGTTTTTTTTGGGATGCACGGTAACTTTTTGTCTTACTGTCTAATTGCCTTTAAAGCTCCAATACTAATTTTGTTTTGCCTTCATGAACCTGCGGTAGAGGCAAAACCTAGCAAGTTTACTTTGTGTACTGTTAACAATTCAGTGTTCCTCCAAGAGAAGAACCCACCGAGACATTCAGAGGTCTCAATATTGCGACTGTGAAAATATAAGTTATGATTTATAAAACCTCAAATTCCACTAACTTTTCATTAAAAAGCTATTAAACCATAAGAAAGGCAAGATAAATTTAGTTTTTCAAATCATAACTGTTTACACCTTAAGACCTGGAACCGGCCCATGACTTGGTGTGATCCGATTTTAACTGTACCTTCTTGATCGGGAGAAGGATCGTGAACGTTTACGATTCTTGTCTCTGGACAGAGACCGATCTCTGCGTCGATCTCTTGACAGAGACCTGAAAGTAAAGTAAAAATGTTTGTAATTTATTACAGATGTGTAGTTGAACTACAGTGTGTCTTAATCTTACCTGCTGCGACTGCGGCTCAGGCTCCTCCTCTTCGGTGATCTAAGGTGTGCATCATTAAAAAAATATATATAAATAGAAACAAAGTTAGGGAAGAGTAACATGTTTCACGTCAATAAAGAAACCTTTGGGTTGTGGATCCCAAAGAGGCATGGGGTACATTTAGAAACGTGGTTACACGTTCTTCCTCATCTGTTCAGAAGGCAAGCTGCATTCATGAACTTCAGCAAGGCCAGCTCTTTCAATTGAAAATTTGTCCAAAGGGCACCAATCATGGAGTCATATTTCATAGCACAAGCCAAATTTTAGGGCTCGACATAAACTTGCTCAAGTTACATCGACCTTCTGCCATTTCCACTTACAAATCAGTCACAGCGGACGTCCTGATTTTAATATTAAATTAATATGCAAAAGCTGTGAGGCTTAAATCAAAAAGATCACTAGTGTAAAAGCCTTCAGAGTTTAGTAAAGCCGATCAAACTCAAGATGCCTTGATGTCGAGCCTTTAAAATACATCCAGCAATTTTTGCAAGAGAAACTTTATAGACTTTTGGTCCAGCCAGTTGCGCTTTAGATTTGTGCAAGCTTTTCCACTCAGTTTCCTCTACAAAACACAACTGATTAAAAAAAGAAAATTGTCAACCAGCTTTTAAAGCTAGATTAAAAATAAAAACACTACAAAGAGCAGGATAAAAGCAACTTACTATTTTGGGGGGTTTGGACAAGATAGAAATGACGCAAGGAAGCCAGACTGATGGTGAGGGAGGTCGAATTGCAGACAGGAATTGCCACATGATGCAAATGTTGCAGATATGAAGTTGCTTGGTGGCTGGTTGGGAGGGGGGAGGTAGTTGTAGATTTTCCCTGCCTTTTTTGGGGGGAGTGAAGAATAGAGACTGATGTAACCCAACGGCTGTTCCCGTTGATAGAGCAGATGTGTGGAAAAAAGAAAGTGTAAAGACGCTGATTGGTTGATAATTTGAAGTGGGCCGCTGTTGATTGGATAAAGGTCGAAGGAAGTAGAAGAGGATGCTGGGAACTGCATGCTCAGGAACCAAAAGGTTGGTGGGACCTGATGACTGGCGGTGGCGCCTGGGTCATGTGACAACACCAGGCTCGCTGGTCAGCCGTCACATGATGCTGAAAGAAGACTAGTTGACTGACTCAGATGGTGAGAAGCGTGGTGGTGACTCTGCAATGGGGTTCAGTTTTATTAATAAATGGAAACTGAACTCAACAAAAAAAAAAAAAAAATATATATATATATATATTTAAAAGAAATACACCTTCAGAAATTTTTAAAATTATGCATAAAAAGATTTGATAGTTATAAAACTCCCCATACAGCAATATTGATCTAGTAGAGCCTTTTTAGGAGGATAGCATTTGGGATGCCTAATAATAGTGAACTTCAATGCAAACTTTCAAATCATAAACATTTTTGAGCAACACGGATTCAGAATCTACACAAATTTGTAACCGTGGCCATTTTCACAAAACATCTTAAAAATGATCAACTTAAAATTCATTTCTGCTGAGCAACCAAAATCAGACAGGCAGGTGGTGCAAACACTAGCTTTCCAGAACTAGTTACCGCGCCTTGCAAAAGTAATCATATATTTGGAATGACAATCTACTGTTTTTTTCCACATAACTGGTAAAAATGTCTCTAGATGTGGACAGTCAGTAGAGCCATACCTCTAAAACTGTGTTTTTCAACTTTGGTCCACAAGGAACATTGTCCTGCAGGTTTCTCTGCTTCAGCACACCTGATTTCAATTGATGGCTGTTTGACAGGCTTTTGCTGAACTGCAATCACCTGTATCAGGAGTGTCAATGCAAGGAAACACGTAAAGCACAGTGTGCCTTGAGCACCAGGGTTGAAAACCACTGCCCTAAAAATCTGAGAAATGCATCTGTAATTGCAGATGGTGGCTCTACAAAGTACTTACTGAAAGAGACTGCATACAAACACCACAATGTTTCCTGTAAAATATTTTGAAAGTCAAATTTCCTTTCTCGGTCCATTTCACAATTATACACTACCTTAATTTGCTCTATCACATAAAATCCTTAACCGTTATTAATATGAAAAGGTTCAAGAGGTATGAATACTTTTGCAAGGCACTGAGTATTTTGGATAAAGGCCTGTTCCCACTACAGTGTCTGAAATCAAAAGGCTCAACCTGCATTAGATGGTAGTCAAAATGATCAATAACGCACAACAAATACAAACCTCAAATCTCAAGAACTCAGTGGGGTACTTTTTTGATAAATATCAACCGTCTGGTGAGCCAAATCTTAGGTGGGTTTGAGATGTGAGTGAGGATAAGTATTTACACAATAAAGATTAAGGAGCTCTATACTGGTTCTGCCAAAGCAAATTAGGTGAGTCAGGTTCATGTTTAAGATTTGCAGTAAAAATAGGTTCAAATGAAATCTTTCGAGGACTATTTAAAGAAGTAAAAAACATACCTGCGTTTGACTGGAGGACTACGTCGCCTAAAATCATCTCGGGGACGTCTGCTCCACGATGGAGGAGGGCCGCGGCTCCTCGACCGCTTTTCCCCAGTCGACAGCTCAACACGCACACGACAGCCACACATGGTCCTGAACAGAATAAATTAGATACCCCTTTTTTTTAAATAAAATCAATCCATACATTCAACTCCAGGAGATGTTTGACTGAAAATTATGTTGGTTCAACTAATGTTTGACATTTTTTAAAGATGGAATTATTTCAGGGTCTCCAACTCCAGTCCTGAAGAGCTATTCTCCTGCAACTTTTAGATGTGTCCCTGCCAAATGACTGAATCACCTCCTTCAAATGTGATGAACTTCTTCAGCAGCCTGGTAATGAGGAATTCATTTAATTCATGTGTGCTGCAGCAGGAATGGATCTAAAAGTTGCCAGAGAGTTGCTCTCCAGGACAGGAGTTGAAGACCCATGCAGTATTCAAATCAGGGTAGAAAACTATTGTACAAGAACACCTCAAAAGTTAAGTAAAATAGAAACAAGTGAGGTTTGGCCAAGACATTTTCCCACGGGAGTATGTATTTACAACACTGTGCATTACCTGCCATCCAGTTCTCTTACAGCATCAGATGCATCTCTAGGATCTTCAAACTCAACAAAAGCAAAACCTGGAGGATTCCTGGCCACCCAAACACTTCTTAAAGGGCCATAATACCCAAAAGCTCGTTCTAATTCTGTCTTATTCCCATTGTTTCCTAGATTTCCCACGTAAACCTTGCAGTCAAGAGGACAGTCTCGATTAAAAGTAGGATCTGAAAGAAACAGGTAGAAACACAAATAATTTAACAAAGTCTGCTTTATCTTAATGCTATTTGTTGCAGAACTTGTCTGAGAATTGATTTTATTTATAATACCAACAAACTTACATGAGAAAAATAAAATTCTGTCAAAACAAATATTTTACAATGTTCACAAAAAATGTTTTTTTCACAAACACTGAGGAAAAAAATAAAGAAAATCATACCTCCCATTTCAACAATCAGCTTGTTAGTGCTCTACAATCAGAAGATTCTGAAAAAAAAGAAGAAATTTTTATTCAAACATTTGAGGTTTATTTAATTACTTTTGCTTCAATTCCATGAGTTAAAAAACAAAAAACACAGCTTCCCATCATACACCATCAAATCTGGAGAACTTAACAGTAAGGTAGGGGTGGAGTACTTCATTTCAACCTTATACAAGTTAAACAAAAAATAATCCAGGAGCATATTAAGAATTATGTATGGTTTTCCTGCCTGAGGCAGGACTAGAAATCAAATCCCTAGACTATGAATGAAAAATAACCACTACTGGCAAAATGAATTGGATCAATAGATTATTGAAATGTGGACAGCCCTGCGATGGACTGGCGACCTGTCCAGGGTGTACCCCGCCTCTCGCCCATAGACTGCTGGAGATAGGCACCAGCTCCCCCGCGACCCACTATGGAATAAGCGGCAGAAAATGACTGACTGACTAATTTAACAATCGAATAATCGTTAACTGGAGTGTAGACTCTAAAACATGCCATTTGCTCAAACAACCCCCCCAATCAGAGCAGTAATTCGGGCAAAATTGTTCAAAAAAAAAAAAAAAAACTATATACGTTTTGCATTTAAGATGAAAAACTGTCAGTTAATATGCTCTATCCAGATCTCAAGTTTAATAACTTTAGCTTCACCTGATTCAAATTCTGCAAAAATCTATCAAGCACCTTTAGCAATCTGATTATTAACTGATTAATTGAAAAAAAATAGATTAATTGATAAGCAAAATAATCATTAGTTGTAGTCCTACATAGATTACCATGTGGGTATTTCTGAAAAATAATACAGCTTTTTTAGTCTTCCATGCATTTAAATATTGCTGTCCAATTTTGTTTCTATCAAATCTCTACCTGCATCTTTGAGATTCGTTAGTAAAATAAACACGAATGATTTTTTTGGATCAGTTCATTTAATCCCATATTAATCAAATTTAAAATTCATCTGATCATGTTTTGTCCCTTTCTTTTCCAGCGATACATTAATCATTCCCATCGTTACTGATAATACATTTAATTTAAACAACATTATATCTCCATTACGGCGCTTTATGTTAACTCAAGCAGCATATAGAAGTTTTTCAAGACCAACCTTGTGACCGTTGTCCACGATTTATCGTCTCATTAAGGATACTTAACTTAATGCATCCTTGGGTTTTCAAAAAGTCATTTTATTTAGCTTAGTTTTTAGACGTTGACGCTAAGGCTAGGAGCATGAATGAAGCAACTCGCAAGGAAGCAATTCGCCTTAATTAGCATGCCCATTTATCCCCAGAACCAAACTTCAAGATTCAAAATGTAAATTTTAACGTTTATTTTATTGACAATACTTGTATTCATTATAATAATTTAACATCCATGCAGGAATTCCCCAACCCCACAATTTAAACGCAATGCTAAGAGCTAACCATATATTAGCATTTGTCAAAACGAGACGAACACGGACATTAACCATCGAGGGTTTTAAGCACTGTTCTATAAAAAAGCGTTGAGATAAACAAGAAGATAAGGATGTTGGGAATAAAATGCAACTTACCTTTAATTCAAGTAAAATGTCACAAAATATTAACAGCGGATTTATCGCCCCTTAACAAGAGGCTGCTATTAGCCGGTTAGCAAGAGCAGCGTTGCAGAAGAGAACAAGTTTTGCTTCTTCTCCGTGTGATTGATGAAGGTGAAACAAGGCTAGATATGTGTACTGCCACCTACCGTCCTGCTCCGACCAATTCACACAGTCAAACATGCTGTGCCTTTCAAAAAGTCTTCAATCTCCTTGATTTTTTTTTGTTACAAACGTCGATGTATTTTTTTGGGGAATTTTATGCGATAGAGCAGGACAGTTCTGCACAAAAAAAAATGGTTCTCCAAAAAATTTACAGACAAAAATTTGAAAAGTATAGTCTGCATTAACTGTACTGTTATTCCCCTAAATAAGACATGTTTTTCTTCAGCAGGAACATTGTACCTTGTCACCATTTATGAGAAAATGCTCAAAACCTTGAAGAAATCCTTTCAGTGGCTGCAATAGACTTGAGCCAGATGTTCATCTTCTAGTAAGATAACTCCTTAGACATTCAGGCAGAGCATATAAATGTGTTCTGCCCCAATGAGAAAAACTATGCATCCATTTTCTTCCATTTCACAATTGCTACTTAGTGTTGGTCTATCATATACAGTGAAATAATGTTGAGGTTGCAACATGTTAACATGGGGAAAAAGTCAAAGGATGTGCATAGTTTAGCAGGGCACAGTACATGTAGCATATATAGATTGTGCTTTTGCTTTCTTTGGCTGTTATTTTTCAACCACAAATGTCCCTGTAAAAAAAGTAAAGTTTTAATTTGTCGTTCTTGGTCTAATTAAGTATTACTTAAACAATTTTACTGTCAAGTGCACCACTAAATTAAAGGTAGTCATCAAGAGCTAAATGTTGACTTACAGTAACTATTTAAACATAAGTTGAAGAACTGTTTAATTTAAGGCATTTTAACATTATTTATGTATTAAAGCTACAATGTTCTATTAGAAACTGCCACAAGAACACCTTATGGAGATTTTCTTCTCTGATACATTTGGTAGTACATTTCGTCGTGTAAAAATGAGATAGGCCTTTTCGCACTTCAATCATCTCTCTTCCCTTAATGTCAAGCTGACATTTGAAAGTACGGTATAAAAGTCAGACTGTATTAGAGCATGTTACTTCACACATTTCTCCTTATTAAGAGCAAAATTGTGAGCCAGAAATACAAATAAAAAAGAAAACAATTGGGAAAAAACGGTTAAATGAAACTATAGATGCTGTCCGAGGTATTAGCACATTCACCAGTGGCTAGATGGGTCCATTAAATTCATATATATTTTTGAAAACACCAACAGTCTTCCATCTGTTATCACTTAATCAGTTAATATAATGTGCTTTTCATGCCTCTCTCAATGTGAAGTGGTCCTATAAAACCAAAAAAGATGAGCTCTTTTGTTTTTTTTACAAATAAAAATAAAATAAAAAAGATTTCAAATCATATTTTCAGGTATGTGCATTTAGTGAAGATTTATGCAGCTTATGTCTAAGGTATCTAAACTTGTAAGATTTTAAACTAAATTTAGCTAGTTCAAACCATAAACTTTTAAAGAGTGTGCACACCACAGGGAGGCGCCCATTCTCAAACCCGACATAAAAAAGTGAACAGAAAACTCCTTTAGCACACAGCTGACAATGTACAGCCTTTTGTGCTGCCCTGGGCAGAAAGCCATATCGCACCATCACTAATAAAAAAATTAAGCTAGCAGAAGAAATTAGCTTACTATGGACATTCTATGGTACACATTCTGACTAGTGATTGCTGTGTTAGTGACTGTTTGCAAGGAGGTGGCATATCTATAGTAAACACTTAAGGGCCTGAGTGGTGGCATAATGACTTGTAAGTTAGGGCACCCACACATGGTGTCATCTTGTACTGCGTTGTCAGAAATACATCGACCGGCAGCTGCAAAAGTATCCGACAGTCCCTCAAACCATAGAAAAAGGATGTCCTGTTGTGACGGTAGATAGGATTACCAGGACTTGACGGAGATTGATAGTGATGCCATTTTTGGGAGACGAGAGGCTGGGTGGTTGTATCATGTAATAGCCTGGCAGGTTGGACCTACTCTTTACAACATAGTGCAAGATGACACAAGTGTGGCCGCACTCACAAATTCATTGGTTCTGATATTAGGCTACTGTCACATGTGTGCCCCACATACCGAACAATTCCACAACATGCCCGAGGTATAGGTAAAATTTTCCAACTCTCTCAAGTGTGCAATAATTGCTATGGGCTTGGCTGTAGGTGGGTTGGTCTTCGAAAGAAATTGTGCTTAGAGCCTCATTCAGCCTTGTGCCAGCCTTGCCACCTGACCTGATGGAAATCCACATTGCAACCCCTGTTGGGCTCTGCTATCTAATGTGTCAATGGTAAGTATGAGTCTTGGGAACTTAAGTCATTGTTTTGGTTGACTGCTGATTGATCTTGAAGCTTCCTGGTAACAAGGCTCAACTTGTGGTGTCATGACCTGTGTCTTCTAGTGCCTGATATAGACATAGTGCAAACTCCTTGTAAGTCAAATTATTTACATACCTATCTCTTTGGTATGAATGTGTACCAAATTAAGATAACTCAGATCCCTCCTTCTTGGTGCTTAATTTGGTCTTTACCATTTATTTATCAGGCACTCTATGCTTATAAATAGAATGTCTATTTTAAATTGATGTTCTATTAATCCATTCTACTGTAATTTTTTATGCCCCTATTAAGCATAGGGTGTTGACTGGTATTAAAGTATGCCAAGATAAAAAAAAAACATGAAGTATCAAACCTGATAAAAAACACAACAGACCAATAAAGGAATATGAGACATATATACGAAACCCCTCAAACTGACAGATGTCAAGAACATGTCAAGAAAGTCCTAGGATATTCAGGGTTGATCATGTCCTTTATAACTGGTAGTAAGTATATAACCAAGAAGACTGGATACTGGAACTGTTTCAAAAGTTATTTTGACAAGGCATTAGGGAAAGGGTGTCATGATTCACTTGTGTTAGATGTTTTGATTTTGACTTCCTTGTTTGTTTCTCTGCATTGTCCCTGTTTATGTTCTCTAGTAACTATTATTCTTGTTATGCTTATTTAGGTTCATGGTTCATTTGTTACTTCCTTGGATTCCTCTGTTTTAGGGGTTTTAGTCTGAATGTCTTTGTAGATCTGTTTTTGTCCCTGTTTATTTTCTTTAGTTCATCCCATTGTTTACTTATTTCTTGTATTCCTGCAAATTTAGAGTTATGTTAGATTCTCTCGAGTATTTCCATGTCCCTGCTTTTCTGTGTTAATTTGCTTCCTTCCTTCATTTGCTCTGCATTCTCCCTGCCACCAACTGCTCAACATTCCACCTGATTGGATATTTTAGTGCACTGGTAATTTCTCCTGGCTGCCTCTGTATTTATACTCTGTTTTTCCCAGCTCACCATTGGTTCCTTCATTGTTTTACCTGCTTCATGTCACTGCTTACTACCTTGCTCCATGTCTGTAATCTACCTGTATTCCATGTCCTGTTACCTCTTGTATGTCTACGTGCTTTGATTATTGAAAGATTATTCAACTCCCTCCTGTTCACTCATTGGTCTTTCAAAACCCCGGCCAACCGTGACAAAGGGTATGCTCACTTATGCAACCATGCTGCTGCAGCTTGTCTTTCAGTTGAATAATACAGGATATAGGTCACATCAAAGGTGGAAAAAGTTTTGAAAGGATTTATGTTTTTCCATCACAAACAATGGTTCATAAGCTGTGGTGTGAAGACTTTTAAAATCCACTGTATCTTCAGAGCAATTTGAATTACACTAGTGTAAAGTATTTACAAAAGGCAGGTTTGAAAAAAATGTTTTACATCCCCTTTACTAAGCCATTTGAATGTGTTCCTGCCTGTAGCATTTATAAACCCAACTGTTATCAGTAACATTTTTCTGCATACCAGGTGTCTAATTATAATGCTTTGATCTGTTAATATTGTTAGGCTTTTAAAAAGTTTGATCTCATGACAGTCAACTTGACCCTAAAATGATATAACACGGAAAACATCCACCAGCGTTTTAGCAATTACATAAGAACATTGGTAAGTCAACACACTGGGTTATTGCTCAACAGGAGAAAACTCCACCAACGACCCCTTGGAAGGGTGCAGGTGGGCGGGCAGATACTGTTTGTTCGCTTCCTGTTCAAAGGCACATTCACCAAGAAGTGTGACACAGTGGAAAGAGAGAATAACCGCAGTTTTTGCAGGTCTCTGGCCATGGATCTACTTTGACACCTCATTCCTCACACTGAAAAGCAAAACACAAGACAAAGAAAGATGAGATTAGCCTGCTCGTGATAGAGCAAACCTGCAAAAAGCTGTTATTTATTCGAAACTCAACATCTGGTCTGCTAAATAAATTGGGATCAATAAGTGTTTAAATTATTTATCAACCGGTTTCCTCCTATATAATGTTTTGACACTATAAGCTATGCCTATATTGTCAGTAAGAGTGAGAAGATGAGGAAGTGACCATAAAGCCTTATTATTACTCCAAATAAGGAAATGTGTCATGTGTTATGAACTGAGTATGAGCACATACAGTAAATTTTCAGTTTATGTGTCTACAAAGCTATATATAGCTGTATTTCCTGGAGAGCTCCAGTGAATTGTAGTAAGCTGACAGACACTCCTATCAACTAGTCCACAGTAAGAACATATCAGGAGGCAAAATACAGATAGAAATCTCGATGTACCCTAACTCTATTGTCAATTAAACCGTACATTGCAGCTGCCCTGTGGATACTTAAAGCTGGTCAAAGTGTACAGGCAATTTGTGTGACATTGGGAAATGTGAGGCGCTAAAAAGGGATCAGAATCAGGTTCAAGTGAAGCTACATGTTTTCTTTCTGTTTTCTAATGTTCTAAATGGAGTTAAAAATAAATCATATTTCTTTCAAAACATTAGGGACATATTTGGAGAAATCATAGTTTTGCTTTTCTACTGAATGTGCACACATTTATGCTTCATAGAACTTTAGTTATATGGCAACAAATGAAAATCCTATACTTTAAAGGGAAAATTTAAATTGCCATTTAAATAAACTGAAATACCGATGGATTTATTTAAGGGTTATGAATACTTTTGCCTACCTTGCTAAAGTATTCATAACCCTTTAACTGTTTCACATTTTGTCATGGTACAACCATTAACTTCAGTGTAATCTTATGGAGTTTTATGACAGAGGGAAATGACAGGGTTTTCAGGCTTGTCTTATAGTAACAATCTTAAAAATGTGGTCTGTGTTTATATTCAGTCACAATCACAGCTGCAGATCCTGTGGGTACGTCTCTACCAGCACATCTAGAGACTGGGCACTGCTAACACGTAATTAGGCTTTAATCAATTCCCCTCATTACACTCTGAATAGCTTCCCTGTCCCTGCTAGCATGATACTGCCACCACCATGTTTTACCATGGGGATGGTGTTTTCAGTGAGATGTGAGGTGTTGGTTTGCGTGCAGGCCAGAAAGTTCAGTTTTGTTCTCATCTGACCAGAGTACCTTCTTCCACGTGTTTGCTGTGTACCCTAGATGGCTTGTGGTAAACTGAAAACTGTACTTTGTATCAACAATTGTTACTTCTTGTTACTCTCCCATAAATGCTTGACTGATTGTTGACCTATCGACAGATGTGTTTATTCATTACCAATGGCCTCTAGGCAGCTTCCCTGATTAATGCTCTTCTTGCCCGGCCATATAATGGTAGGTTTGCAGTTGTACCACACTCTTTCCATTTTTTGGATAATGGATTAAACAATGCTCAATGAGATCTTCAAAACATTCTTATTACCTAACTCAGTATTAAACCTTTCCACAACCTTATCCCTGACCTATCTGCTGTGTTCCTTGGTCTTCGTGATGCTGGTCATGTTTTACTAATCTTCTCTAACAAACCTCTGTAGAGGAAATTACACAAAGGTGAACTGTATTTACTAATCAAGTGACTTCTGAGTGCAATTGCTGACTTTATTTGGGTGCATCAAAATAAAGGGGGCTGAATACAAATGCATACCACACTCAGAAACACATACAGTCATATTCAATAAATTAAAATATGTGTTCCAATGACAATTGTTTGTCAGATTACAGTATTTTTTTTAAATAATATTTAAGCATGTATCAAACATACTTTTCAAAAAGCCCACATTTCTGTATCAAAAGTTTTTTTAATTGGTCTGATGTAATATTCTAAACATAATGTAGTGTTTTCATTAGTTGTAAGCAGAAAATCCTTATAATTAACAGAAATAAAGGCTTGAAAACATCAGTTTGTGTGCAGTTAATCCATATAATGCGTTTCCATTAGTGAGCTGAGTTCCTGAAATGAATTAACTTTTTGACAATATTCTGATTGACTGAAAGGGTCTGTATTTGTTTTCCTTCCCTTTCACTATAACTTCCAAAAGGTAAAACAGTTAATGTTGTTTGCAAACATTTGTTATGCACAGTTTGAATCTCAAATGTTGGAAATCTTACTGCATTAAATCATTTTAAGGATTTTGTAATATTTTTGAAATGTTGATTCTTTTATAATGTTTTTGACCTTATCACTACCAACAAAAACTACAAAATGCATTAGCAGTTTCAAATCCCCTTTCTGATGAAGCTTAGGGAAAAGAAAAAAAAGAAAACAGACCAAATTTTTAGTTTTAATATGGGGGGGGGTTTTTCAATCACCCCCCCCCCCCCCCCCCTTTATTAGCTTACAACATTTTCTTAGTTATCTATTTTGGATTCTTGGCAGATAGCCGTAACAAACTCCCTTTTTGGGGGGCAAAAGTTCAGGGATAAAAAGGATCGCTCGGGAGATTACTCCCATGTACGTAACATGGACGCCTGGAACACAAACAAAGAGCATTATGCTGCGCAGCTTTATTTCAGTCGTAGCATGCAGCTTCTCTGACGCTCTCTACACCTTTTTAGCTTTCATATCACCCAAATAAAAGGAGCTCAGAATCGATTTGTTTTATTAGCACAGATCCTTCCACTTTCATGGGGTCTCCTTGTAGCTGTTTAAATAAAACATCTTTTTTTTCATACATCCACTCAGGGCAGTGTTTTTCAATCAGATTAGTACAGCACATTCTGTTCTGTTTCACTTCCTGATGACTGTGCACAGCCTCTATCCCTGAATGAACTCACCCGCGTGCTTCTGGTTACAGCAGGGCACCCATTCAGACAGACGTACGCTTGCAAACCGCCTGTCAGATTTCAGGGCCTTGTACAATAATTGGCAAATGTGTCAAGCAATTATAATTTGATTAAAACTACTTTGCCTATTTATGAAGGTCTGTAAGCATATTCACAGGACAAAACATGCATGACAGTCTGACTCAGGTCAGAAAAGTTTATTTGACCTCTTCTTAGGCAGTAAGCAAGGGAGGTGCCAACAATGCTACTGGGACACAGCAGGTCAAGAGTTAGGGCAGAACTTGTTTGACCCTGCCCAGCACAGCAGCTCACTGTTTTCAGAATATCACCTTTAATTAAGCCTGAATCTGTTTCCATAGTTGCAGAGAGGTGATGATGAGTAGAGAGGTTGTGGTTGTTTTTCTAGAGCAGAAAGTCATACCACTTCTGTTTCTGTGCTATTTTTTCTTTTTTTTTGAAAAAAATGTTCTGAAACAAGTGTGTGCGCAAGCTGCTTTCTTTTGTTTACCAGATGGTTGGAGGATTACTCAGCTAGTTGAAAAAGTCCCCATGGGTTTGCAGAATCAGGTTGACATGTGTTATGTCACCATTATAATTAACAGGATCATAATGTTCTTCCCAATAACTCCCTGTTGTCAGCCGGCCGTGTCGTCAACAGTGTCTCCCCGACGCCTAGCTACAGGATTCACCCACCAGAACCTCCTCCTAACTGAGGTTCCCATTTCATGCCTTACAAGAACAATTTATTTGCTTCTTGACAAAGAATAAGTCAAACCATACATTTTTATCTTTTGTAGAACATTTTATTTAAAAAATAAATATTACAATGAGAAGCTTCATAAAACAGTCAATATCTCACATTGAGACACTAACACCAGAATAATTAAAAACACAAAAGCATGAAAGCATTGCCAAATATGTTATACATTATTTTAATGTGGAAATTTCATTTGCTTTTCCACACAACTTCATTTAAAATATCTGGCCTTCAGTACAAGTTTTCAGAAACACTCTTGCCCATTTTAAAACATAAGAGCCATGCAAACAATAATATAAAAACATTTTTATTGAAACACAGTTCAAGATCAAAATAATGTCAGAGTCTCAGTGGTTCATTAACAAGCAGATGGCGACGTTAAGGAATGTCATGGAGACACTACAACTTCCTCACAAGGACTTTAAAAATGGAAAACTCCTGGAAATGAGTTGAATTTTACTTTATTTGAATTCCTTTTATAAAATTGCATTAGAACCTGAGAGATGGAAGACATTTGGGCAAAACAGATCCACCATTATGACTTTTCAACACAACTTTAGTTAAATTTACACATAATGTCTAACTGCGTACAGTATTTCAGAGAAGGCTAAAGACTTAAGGTTAACCTAAATGAGTCCTACATTATAAAATTCAGCTGTTGCACAACTAATTTATCCACATTGTATTTACTACAAATAACAATGTCAACGTTTTTATAAATTATATTTAGAACCACCCTAGTATTACCAAAGTGCTGAAAAACAAGGTGAAACAAGTCAAAAAACATATAACATTTGAAACAAAAACAATGTGACGAGAGAAGAGAGAAAATTAGATATAAACTAATGTACAACAGAAACAAAGTTAAAATAACTGTTTAAAACATTTGAGAAGCAAATAAATTACAGGTAGTTTTTGCCTGAAATACTCTTTAACTTGCAAAACAGCCTCTTAAACAGCAAAATAAATTGGACTTTCCTAGAACATAGTAACTCTTTAAAATGTTATTTATTACTGAAATGTGCACTAATCAACCAGCCAGATGCATAAATAGTGATAAACATATAATTTCTTATTTCTCTGTGCAAGAAACTCCAGCATATGTTTTTTTTTTCTTTTATGTGATAGAGTCTTTAGGGAAAAATAATCTGAATAAAGAGATTTGAACTTTTGTATTGGCCCCCAGAAAAGGATGATGATGATGTTTGATAACCCAGGTTCCCACTTAGAGTATCCTTTTATTGTCCGTATTTACAGATGCTTCAGTGTACCATGAACAATTCAGCTCAGTATTAGTCTACCTGGAAACTGTGGGAACATTAATGTGTCCTCCTTAATGTTTGCCTACCCTTTTCTGTTATCTTTCTTTATAAAGCAACTGTTACGCATACTACTTAAATCAAAATATTACTTTAACTTTAATACATGG
The DNA here is from genome assembly GCA_036173005.1 of Crenichthys baileyi. NCBI lineage: Eukaryota > Metazoa > Chordata > Actinopteri > Cyprinodontiformes > Goodeidae > Crenichthys > Crenichthys baileyi. The sequence continues at coordinate 205,628 of JAHHUM010000684.1, read as the reverse complement.
ATGGCCTTAATCTTTGTTATATATAAATGAGACTCAGGGTGTCCTTGCACTGACTTTATAAACTGAAAACTTTGGGAAATTAGGTATAATCCTGCTTTACCTGAATGGATTTATAGATGTTATCTGTTTTAAATCTGTATTTATTACTGAATTGTAATAAATGACACACCCCACACACTTGAATAACTCTTTAGCACATTATTTTATTACTAAAACACAAGTTAATATTTCACATAAGACTAAGTATTTTGGGTTATTCTATATGACCTATGTACTATGTACAGCAGCATTAAACCTCACAGGGAACTTTAACAGTTTAGAAATGGTCTAAATAATCTTTGATTTACCATACAACCCCTTAAACTGCATATTAAATGCAGCTGAATTTGAATCTGTCTTCCTTAAATGTTCTTTAACAGCAAAAAAAAAAACAATAAATAATCTTATTTTAAATTCTTTTTATCACATCATTAATTGCTTTCAACATTTTTGTTAATACCACAGACACTCTAAATGTTTGGAAGCGTAATTAACCAAGTACCTTAGTCTATACTTATGTTACCTATTTAACATATGCTTTTCTGATTTTCTTCTCTAAGTTTCATAAAAACCTGAAACACTTTATATCAGGCTTACAACACCATGGACTATAATACAAACTGTTGGCTAATGTCTAATAATTTTAAGTTCACATTCTGTGTTGTGTATGTTTATTGCCAGTATTTAGGGGTGCTTTGTTGTGCCTTCATACTGTAAAATATCCAGCACTTTATTTTTACTGCACTTCACTGAATTTAATAACCATTTACATTTATTTGACATTTAGTTACACAAATGTTGACTTTGGTCTGGTAACACTATTTATACAGCTTGAAAAGTGCTTGAAAACAACTTGGAAATTTAAAGTTTTATAATAGGATTTCTTTTGTTGCTCCTGGAAGGGTTTTCCTAACAGATTAAGGTTGGACTTTTAAAACAAGCTCATAAAATATTAAACAATAAACTTCTCAACATTGCCAAAGGGAATCACGTATGATGTCACCTAAACAAGGTTTAAATGTGTTTACACTGTTATTTAATCATTGGAGAAATAAGTTAAAAGCATTGTAAACAAACTATGTAACGTAAACATTCCTCCAGATTCATCACTGGATTCATATGGATGATGTAGGCTTTTGCCTCTATAATACAGAAGATGCTCAATTAAGTTCTTTGCATGAATTGAGTCAAAGCTTTCCTCTCAAGAGAAATAAAACTTTTAGTTTATTCCATAGTAGCCAATAGTATGGTTAGTTTTGGGACATTAAAGCACATTTGCATAGATACAAGTGATGTCAGCTATTGTATAAATGCCAAAATGTGCCATAAATTAGAAATGTAAACAATACACAGTAGGTCAATAGCATAATCTGATAACAGTAAAAAGAATTAGTATCAAGGAACTTAAATATAGACTTAATAAGTAAAGTTCTTAGGTAAAATTGCTGAGTTATTGTCAACTGCAATTAGGTAAAGTAAAAGTAAAGTCAAAGTCATGAGTTTATCATTATTATCATAAGAGATGCATAAATATTTTCATATCTTTATCACTGGAAACAAAGATAGGAAAACTTCTTTGCACGTCTCCTCTCCAGAGAAATTAAAATGTAATTTTCATGCATATCAGCCTATAATATGGTTACATTTTGGAACATTGGCAAAAAGACATGTGACATCAGTTAGTATATAAAAGTTAAAATGTTCTATGGTCTCAGATGAGGGATGATAATGCAGCCTTCTTTACTTTCAACCAGGGTCATCACTTGGCCATCATTATAAGTGATGCATGCATCTTTTTTACCTGTTAAAGCTGGAGATAATAAAGACTGAAATGAAAGTTTATTTGTTATCCATAATTGCCAACAACATATTTATGTTTTAAGAAACTGAAGTACCTTTGTAATGCTATTGATTACACATATTAAGTATGCAGGTTTATAATATATTGAGAAAGAATGTAAGATAATTACAATAAATTTAAGAAACATATAAGTTCATAGGTTAGAAACATAGGAGTCACCAAATCCATCTTCTTGGAGCACATGCCTAGAGTATTTCTTCTGTGTCCCAGTAAAATTCCCATCAAAGACATGGCACATTTTAAAGAGCAAAGTGGCAACAGATCCATGTATTACAACAAAAGTCTGACCACTTGGAACTAAAATCTGAAGGAAAGACAAAAAATATGCACAACATGCAAAAGAGGCGGCTTTCCTAAACCAGTTCAGCTAATAAATGCAATTTAGACCTGAGGAACGTTTAAGATATGCTGCTTATAAATGCCCAAACTTGGAAGACATGACATGTCAATTTCAACTGTAAATGGGACTCAAAGGGATCATGCTGTACTGAAAGACACTTGAAACCAGTGATTTAGAGCTCAAATGCAATAGTACAGCAGGTAAAGTTATTTTGAAGTGTTTCATTGCTTCTGTGTCCATGAGTAATATCAGGTAATTTGGGAGATGTTTCTACTTGATGCTGGAGAAAATTGTTTTCAGACAAATCATGAATAAACGCATTGTGACCATCATGTCATGGGAACAGGTAAACAAGTATCTTATTTACAATTTATCAGCAAGAATTTTTAGAAATTTCGGTCAGAACTTCATTTATGTCCAGATCATGTGCCCCAGCATGCCTTTTTGTCTATCAGCGCCCCTGGTTAAAGTGATGACTTATACTTTCAAGCTCTGAATCCAACCTTTTGGCAGGTAACGTCTGTCACTGGTGGGAACTTAATCAGGCAGGAAAGTAAGACTCTGCTTCAAGTTACAGGTTAATTGTTTTGTTCCATTTTCTCTCTGACATGCGCATCACAATGCATAACTTAGACTTTAAATAAATCAGCTGATTTTTAAAGTTTTTATGTTATTTTTATATGATCTAGCATTTATTATTTAGCTGATATTTCCCCATATTAGAGTTAAATATTACATATGGATGCTGCTTGTTATAAGTACTGCAAACTTAGCAAAATAAAAGCTGCAAATATTATAACATTACAATATTGAATTAAAGTAGCATTTTTTGGCGGAAACATGGCAGCTATGACTTTACAAGCGATGCGAAAACACGCTGGAAGATAAGAGAAAAAGGCGGGGTTTTACCGTCGCTCTCAGACACAGTAATCCGTCAAAGCGCGCGTCTTATCGGGCTCTGAGGTGAACATTTATTTCGGTGCTTACACATCCCCGTTTATGAGCGCAGGCAGGCAGCGCCGTGTTGTTGATATGTGTTGTCAGCTGAGCAGAGAGAGGAAGAGAGAGGAAGAGAGAGAGGACAGCCTGCTGCGGAACAGGCTGTTCCCGGCCTGGCACGGAACGGGTTACAGGTCAGGGTGTCTGTTGGAACACAGTGTTCTCATCAGCAGCGGCAGCGGTACAGCTACAGTACAGCCGGAACATTGTGTTACTTTGTGGCTGCTTTCCAAGACCTGCCCGTAATTTTACACTAAAACACCCTCCCACATCTCTACACGTTTCTGTTCCCCCCCTTTTTTCTACCTCCTCTCACTCTCTCTCTTTCTCTCTGTCAATTTTTGTGACTCCGAGTGTCCCTCTATGTCTCTATAGTGTCTCTCCACAGTGTCGTTTTGAAAGCAGACAGAGCTGCATGCGCGGACTACACCGGCACAGCCAGTCATCACCAAGTGAGGAGAGAAAAGAGAACGAAAAGAAGGGGGAGTGGGGTCAAATAGAGAAAAGAGCGCTACCTAATAACCACATGGGCAGAACACTTAGTACCCAGCTGGATTTAGGATAAGAAGAAGAAGCGCAGACTTGAATTAATAGAGGGAGAAGACGCGTTCAGCTGCAGCGTGCGGGAACATTTTTACATACACACAAAAAAGGCGGATCACATGAGAATGTAAGTCTGTTCATTGCTATTTGTTAACACTTGCAGGAAAAACTTGGATCAAGAAGTTAATTTAGAACCGAAGCCTGCCGGCTTTTCTATAATTCGCGCTAGGCAGGAGTGAATGGACACTTGTTATGCGCAATGGTTGTATTAAAATGACACGCGAAAATAAAGTCAGACAAATTTAGTAAATGTTAGGGTTAATGCTAGATTCCTATTTTTTTATTTTTTGCATGCGTCTGAATGTGGCCTATGGATTTGTGGGTCCCAGAGGAGGAGGAGGAGTAGGAGGATGATGAGAACATCCAGAATCCCGGCAGACTTAGGTGTCTTCTTCATAAATTACAGGTTTCATGGCTACTTCTTAGAATTATAACATCAACTCTGGTACATTGTGTGCTTCATATTTCTAAGCCATGACGCTTATTGCAGGGAACAATGCAAGTTTTCTTAGTAACTCTAAATTTATAGCTGTAATATATTCAGTCCAAGTGAAGAGGGTAAAAGTAGAGATGTAGTTTTTTTGCACAATTTCTGACTTTAATAATAGACTAATAGTTAATTTAAATAATAAAAATATATAATTAAAGAATGTTTATGTCATTTTTATTGGCTAAAACCTAAACACAAACTTAGGCATACTTACTCATTTAAAATCTTTAAAAAAATGATTCCACTGTTGCAACATTTCCAAAAAGTGACCTCTGAGCTTGACTTTACAAGAACTTGATTTTTCATGCTTAATTGTAACAGGTTGAAGAGAGAAAGGAAAACAAGAGTCAGACTGTGCTTTGGGATGTTGGTGTACAGGTTTATCACATACACAGTGTCCCCACTTGTTTAGGTATGAATCAGCAGCTGAGTACGGATGTGAAACAGAATGTACAGATACACTGTGTGCGTCTCTGGATGTGCTCTTTGGCTCATTGTGTTCTGTTCCTGCATTCCTCCGCAGTGTATCTTAGTTTTTGGTACATAAAGTCCATACATGCCATCTTATCTGTAATGGAACCATTATCACAACCTGTTTATTACAGTGTCTCACGGTTGTTAATATTTCATACAGCAGATGGCAACCATAGCTGAAGAAAAGATAAAAAGGGATGACATTGGAAACTTTGGCTCATACCGTTCAAAATGCCAGTTATTTATGGTGCTTGTTGTTTTCTGGTTCAGATTATGCACTGGCCTAGCCTTAATGTGAACGTACACTCCAAGTGTGACAATTTTTTAACTAGATGCTTTTGGACCCCCCCGCTTTAAAAAAAATCAGAAGCTGGATCGTACGTGAGGGGGTCTTCGATTGGCAAACGCTGTCAGGCTTTGCCAGCGGAAACTGTGAATAGAAGGAACATTGTGTTCAGACACAAACACTCACACACAAACGGACACATGTAAAAGTTACATCTATGATCAAATTCATAAAATGTCTAAAGCACCATAAAAAGGTTTTGCAGCTGATGGAGGGGACATTTTGTACTCTTCTTGCAGATAAACACTTTTTCTCTGAGAGAGGCTTAAAAAGTGAGGGATGCCAGGGATGCCAGTGAGAAAGGTCTTTGTGGTTTCAACCTGTGGGCTGAGGTGTGCAGAAGGTGCAGTGGTCACAGTGTACAAGAACAATTAAAAATTTTGATCAGGGTTCAGAAAAGTAGGTTTGCTGCTGGTACGTGCAGCTGAGGCTTAATATATGTATAATAATATTAATTTAAATGGTCATTATGAGGGCAATCCCTGCAACAATACATTTACTCTGAGCGATGTAAAGCAGATGAGGTTCATAAAACCGATGCAGCTAATTAAAACTGCTGTTTTCTCTGTGTTAAAGCAAGGTCAGTCGTTTATAGTCACTGTGCAAATGTTAACTGTCCGCTGGATTGCTATCTGATCAATGCGTAAGCCATCCTCTTCCTAATGCTACCGCATGCAGACCTTTAAGCCAAGATTTTACTTGCTTCAGTAAACTAGATATGAATTATAAGTGTTTTTTAATTGGAGGAACAGAAAAGCAAAATCTGTCTTAATGTGAAGAAAAGTAAAGGCCTGAAATAATTTGGTTTCCTGAGATGAGATAATCTCTTATCTTTATTTATACAAGTTGTCTAATGAGCAGAAAATCGTTGTGTTTTTATAGGAACAATCTTTCATGTGTTAAGAACAATTCATAGATTAAGAATCAAGTATTTAAAGTCACATATTTTCCTTCCTATAGTTTAAATTTGAAACAGACTAGTTGCTTACTCTTCTCTTAAGTTTTTTATTACTTGTTCCTAGTCCCTTTATACTTCTTTTTGTATCAAACGATAAGCCAAAACAGGCTCTTGAGGTTGCAATCCTAAATTTAAATTAAATAGGTTTTAAAAATGATGTCACTCCCTAACAAGGCAATAGTCCTCGTTCTTCTGTCAGACGTAGAGTATCTCATTGTGAAAACAACATTTTTGTTACGTCCCACATATTGCCAAAACAGCTAACTGCAGTAACGTCTCGACATGGTCCAGAGAAGCTGTGATCAGCAAGTGTTCATATCTCAGCCGCTACATAGAATTAGCCAATAATGCTTGCCAACGTGTTTTAACATGTTATGTATGGCTTTTCCATTGTCCTGCAATGCCGAGATAATTGCATCAAAGAGGACTTGGTGTATAAGAATGATTTGGTAAAATGGGCAATAATTGCTGATGAGATGAAAGAGTCAACATGGAGCATTTTTAAAAGCAATGTGTCATTACAGCTTTTATGGCTTTGGCAAACTTCTTTTGTTTTCCTTCTTTTTCCTCCACATGGATTTGTCAGATGTTGGTCACAGACCTGTCTGTCGGGCTACAACATTTTTTCAGACAGACCTGTTTCATCATCGAGCGTTACATCACCGCAAGCGTCAAATACTTCTGTAATTTTGTTATCTCTCATTCCTGTGTAGTTTTATAGCTGGAGATGTTCATGTGCTGCTGCCGGTTTACAGGCAGCTGTGTACGCTGGAGAAAGTAATAAAGAGGCATTTGAACAGCAGATCAGAGTCTTTGTTTTCACATATGAAACCATTTCACTGGACCTGCAGTGAGTTAATCAGAACAGAACAGCAAACAAAGTACAAAAAAAAAACACAAAAGTTTACATTTTTCTTTTTTTAATTTCTAAATTTTTTGTTCACCTATTGTTTGACAATTATATTTTTACTAATCAAGAAGAAAACAGCAGTTTGAAACTTTTTTCAAATTTTATTTTATTATTACATAAATTAGGATATTTAGAGTATGTCTTTGTAGAGCTCTTGTATTTCTTTAGTTGCTGTGTAATGATTAATATTTAGGTTTATAAAAATAGTAATATAAATAATAATCTAGTTTCTTGCATAAGACTGTATGCTTGGCACTTAATATATCATTCTTATTCATTCGAATTCCTATGATAGTTAATTGGGAAATTAACTTAAAAATCTCTTGAAGTTGTAAATAGACAAACTTCAAATGGATACTTATGGTTGTTTAGTAATAAAGTACTGCAACTATAGCGTTGTTAGAAAAGAGTTTCTGATATTTATTCTATCATCATCTCGGCTAAAATGTTGGTACTATTCAGATTTATAAACAAAACGAGCAATACTGAGATGAGAAAATAGATTCAAACACTTACAAGTACGCAAGGAAACAAAATTTCCCACCTGGCTGCAAGTAAATTTAGAGCTATTATTCTATGCAATAAATACTATAAGGCTAAAAATGCTTTAACTACATAACTAAAACTAAAAGAAATGTTTAAAAAAGTCACAGCATTGGTGTGCATTGAACAGTTACAGCATATGACTTATAGCCAGTGGGACTTTTGTAATTGTGTCTATTATTCACTAATTTTTATAGCAACACCCACAACAAAAATGTAATTAGAAACTACTGAACATAATTCACCTCAACAATAACCTGCTTAAACAGGTGCAATGTGGTTAAAAGCAATAAAAGGATCCAGAAGAATCCCATGAACGGTTAACCTCATGGGAGTTTCAAACCGCTACTTTTCTAACTTCCTGTAGCTGCTGGCTGTGCTGCACCACTAACAACAGCTGGAACATAAACAGGAACAAAACATCTTATTATTTGGTTTAGCAGTTAACTGGAAACAGAAACTAAACATCTGTTGTTATTGTAGATATGCGTAGTTTACATGGAATCCTTATCAGGTTTCAGTAATTACATTATAGCCACTATGGTTTTATCATATTGTGTCTTATATTTTTGCTCGCCATGTTGGTTAAATTCAGGTTTATAAACACAAATGGCAATATTAAAGTGAGAAATAGATCGAAACATTGTAAATAAACAAGAAATCAACTGTCTGTGAGTAAATTTAGAACTGATGTTTTATGAAACAAATACGTGTACCTACAATATGTTTCACTTACAAATGTCTGTAGTTGACAGATATTTTAAATTATTCACATCACTAAGAGCCAGTGAGCATGTAGAAGAGTCAATGTTGCCAATTTAGTGCCTTTTTTATATCCAGTAAGTTTTCAGACCCCTCTAGTGATTTTTTTTTTTCAAAACAGCGAGTCCCCTCCAGCTTTAGCCAGAGCTGGAGTGGCTGATACCCTTACAGTCAGTTAGGATGCAAACATATCGTTTTTATCAAAAAAAAAAAAAATCAATGCTAAATGAAATGATGACATTTCTTATTTTGGTTAATTCAAATTACTGGTGTAGATTGAATGCCAGAAAGGTTATACATAATGTTTTACTGTAACCTCTAGTAAGGATTTCCTAAGTGGACTATGTGGCTAAAAACCAAACTAGACTTAAGAAAACTAAAAATGAATATGTATAAAAAAGGTAAGACAAAAGTTAATGTGTGGTTCTAAATATAGGTAGTTTTCTTTTACTCATTTATTCTAACTCCCACAATGTTATTCATGTGTCTGTAGTCTGGTATAATTACATGCAAATGATTAATTAAGCAACAAATGGTGATGTCATTCAGTGACTTTTAGGACTCTAAAAGTCACTGAATGACATCTAACTACTGGTCTCTGTGTCTATGTGCATAAATGGCTGCCACATGGCAAATATCCGTAAAAGCATGATAAATAGTCCCCTGACTGTTAATGCTCTTGGTAGTTTGAAACAATTCCTTTTCTAATTTCCTGTGGCCACTAGCTGAGCCACAGTGCTACCTCTAGGTTGTATATAAATAGTAACAAAGGAAGAGTTGGTTTAATCTGTATTGTTTTTGTTGCTGTTCTTTTCTGAACCATTGCTGGAGCTATAACTATATTTTGTTAGCATCTCTACATTGAAGAAAAAGCATTGTTTGCTGCTGCTTGTGTAAACCGTTGGGTTAAGTTGGAGACCCATAAGCATGCCACCCCCTTTGCACACGCCCATACAGACTTTCTTTGCCAATATTTGTATTCTTTTTACATTTCATTTTTGTTTTGTAAATCAGTCAGATGGTCCTTAAAATTGGAATACTGAATTGAAAATAAAACAGATTCAATTCATCATATTTAAGATGTATTAGTTATTTTCCTACTCTTTGCATTTTATTTAGCATCTCTGCTTGTAAAAAGTTCAACTGCAAGAAAAGTCCCTTTAAACCATGCTAAATTAAATTTGTTTATGATTGTGTAAAACTTGGTGTTGAACTGTATTGCATGTACTGCATGGTTTCCTATCACTATATGCTGTAGCATCCTTTCACTGTGACTTTGTATTGAAGATACAGTATTTAGTGTGGTATTTTATTTTGCTAGTAAGAATATTACTTTCTGCCATATAGCTGACTAAAAGGGTCATTTTCATTGGCTAAAGAAGTCAGATTGATAATAGAAAAGCACCCAAGAGACAACGCTTAAGATAAATCATAGGATTCAACTAAAAAAGAAAGCCTCAAATTTTGATGAGATACGTATGAGAGTATCGATCCATTTCAAGAATATGTGAGTTTCTTTTTTTGATATAGCACAGCTTTATCAGCACAGAGCGTGAGAGTGTGGCTAAGCCCACGCTTTCCCTGTGAGTTTGAGGCTCTCAGAGAGAAGAGGTCACTAATAATGAACTGCTTCAAGAAAAATAGACTGTACAACTGTCTGAATGCCACTCAGCCATCCTGCAAGTATAGTTCAGATGTTTGTGCAATACTGTGACATTATTTAGAGTGAGTTAAAGAGCACAATTTGTGAGGGAACACGGCTGAGTAAAGAAAGTGACATACACAGAGTTACGATTATGTAATTACCTAATCTGTGTGGGGATTCGACAAGGTGTATTACAGTTGTGCTCCTCATACAGCTGTTAATGAAACTTTTTTTCAGCAAAACCATAAATGTGAGTCCTGCTCAATGCATAGAGTCAGAATATGTGTCCTTGATAGATCCCGGTTATATAATGCGAAGAAAAAAGTTGTCTATACCGGCTTGATCGTGTTTAACATTTTAGACCTTCCAGTCCTGTTCCACAAAAAAAAAAAAGAGTTACATAAGTGTGATTTTCTATTAATAAAGGTGAAAATATGGAACAATCAGCAGAGATCAGACCGTTAAAATTTTGGCTCGTGTGTTTCTTTGCATCTTTTGCAGTGTTATTGTGTAAGGCCCTTAAAGGAGCGATGACCACAGATCAGTTTTTGCCCATGGATGATAAGTCAGCAACAGCTGTGTTTGCTGCAAATGGCATTGATGTAACACCAAGAAAAGATCAGGGAGTAATGAAGGTGTGTATTATCTTTGCTTAATTTTTCTGCACTCTGTTCTCAATCTCCTTCAGCTTTTAAAGCTGCTGTTCTTTTAGATGTTGTTTAGTGGAAACTTTTCTGCCTTTTTCAGGTTGTGAGGCGTCAGGGACTCGATGGGGACCGGCCAATGATTGGGGACAAAGTCACCGTACACTACACTGGAAAACTGCTTACTGGAAAGAAATTTGATTGCAGTCGGGAACGGAAGGAGCCTTTTTGCTTTAATGTAGGCAAAGGTAGGTGCCTTTGGTTATTACTGTCAAACATGATGAGTCCTTAGTGTTATATTTCAGTGAAAAGAGTAGTTTTTAGACTTTAATTGCACTTTTTAGAATGGATTTAAGGTTATTATAGCCTTTATGCAAACCTAAACTAATACTCTCTGGCAGTAGAGTCATATTTCACAACAAGTGGATTCATGCTGAACCACATCTTTAATTTCTCATATTTGCTTTATTTTTTGTTGATCTTTTAATGACTATATTGGACCTTTTAACCTCCTCACAGGACAAGTCCTTAAAGCTTGGGACATTGGTGTGTTGTCCATGCTAAGGGGAGAGGTGTGCACGCTGCTCTGTAAACCAGATTATGCCTATGGACCGACTGGAAATCCAGACAAAATTCCTCCCAACTCCTCAGTACTGTTTGAGGTCAGTGTGCCCTGTTGCTGCAGCCTTAGATTAATTATAAATCAGACTGAGTGACTCTTCTAATGTGGAAGCACGTGTTATGTGTCTAAAGCCTGAGCTTGCTGATTATAAAATTAACAGGTTTTTCTATTTTAATCCCTCCTTGACCAAACAGGCATCTTGTCTGAGCTCCACTCATTCTATAAAGTACTGTGTGGAAACACACACAAAAAAAACTTAAGATCTTAAAAGAATCAAGAGGAATGTAGTACTGCTCAAAATATACCCCCAAGTGCACAGATTAAGAAGACAAATTTAAATCTTGCTTTAGTAGTTTACTGTAAGTAGTCATGTTTGTATCAGCCATTAATATTAACTGCATTTACAAAATTCATGACATTTTTTACTATTCTTCCCAAGAACACAAACTACCTATAGTCTGATATAATTAAAATGAAAATCCGTAGAAACCATCATTAAATTTAGAAGAACAAAGGGGAAGAACTGCACCCCAACTGTTAACCATGTGGGTGGCAGCATCATGTTGTGTGGGTGTTTTGCTGCAGAATAGACTGGTGAACTTTTCCAAATAGATGGCATCGTGAAGATAAAACACTATGTGGAAATATTGAAGCAACATCTTGAGACATCAATCAGCAGTTTAAAACTTGGGTGCAACAAATCATTGACAAAGTGGCTTATGGGCAACAAAGTCAACTTGTTTTAGGAGTGGCTATCACAAAGACCCGATCTAAGTCCCATAGAAATTGTGGGGCACTCTTGAAAAGGTGACTCAAGCGAAATAATGCAGTTTAAAAGGCAATTCCTCCAAAAACTAAGAAAATATACAGTATGTCTACTTTTGAGTTGTAAGTAACTAAAAAGAAATTATGCTTCTTATTATTCTGGTATTTAGCAAATAGAAACGATTTTGAACTGACCTAAAACAGTTAACGTTGTGTTGTTTTTTCACAGTGTATGTAAATCGTTTTGCACCATGCAGATATCCACTGAAATAAGATTTGTGTCACATTGACCCACATGCTAACTGAGCTAACTTGACACAGTGAGATTCAGACCACCGAACAAAGTTGATGTGTATTTTGACACTCTTAAATGTTGGAGGAAATATGCACCAAAACAAACCCCTTAAAATAAAATAGCAGTGAAGCTTTTCTGGTGGGCTAAAATGCCACAGAGAACTTTAAAGAATAACAAGAACTAGTTTTACCAAATTAATGGGTTGCTGGAAATCCAATGGAGTGGCAGTTTTGAAATGATGGTAATATATAGACCGACAAAAACAATAATCAACAACACAGTCACACAGTCACAGTCAAATAATCATATCTCCTATCATCTGTAACCAGCAATTTACAAACCACAAAGGCGTTGCCTGTTTACTTTTACAACACTGGATAAGTCTTGAATACTTGTTCAGGCAAAGTATTAAAAATAAGATCCCTGGGTTCGGCACGTGGAGTAGCTGTAGGGTGCGTGACCCAAGTACAGAGGCCTCAGGCCTCAATGCAGCTGTCCAGGGTTCGAGTCCTGACCCTGGAGACCTAGGCTTCATATCTTGCCCCATTCTCCACCCCACTTCCTGCCAGCCTACTTTGCTAAAACAACGAAAGTAAGGGCCATTAGTGCTGCAAACAAAAAAAGATCCCTGATTTGGTAAAAAAAAACAACCCAAAAAACAGGTACAAATAAGCCTATCATTTATTTCCCATTGTCTCTGGCAGACATGGTTATATCAGGTTTTGTTTCAATGTCTATTACAAGTTCTCTCTCTTCTCTCCTCCTACATGTGCTGAAATGCTAAGTTTTGCAGAGATGCAATTTTGTATTCTGCCTTATATTGCTGTATTTGTTTAAAATGGTGAAGAGAATTTCTGTTTTTATCACAACAGATGGAGCTGCTTAACTTTGAAGGAGAGATACTTACAGCTGATGGCGGCATCGTGAGGAGAATAAAGGTCAAAGGAGAAGGTTACAGTAATCCTAATGACGGAGCAAGCGTCGATGGTAGACACATGATTTGTTTTACAGACCAATGCTATAAACCTACAAGATAAAGTCATAATGTCAGAGGTTGAGTTGTGTCCTGTTTCGTCCAGTTCACCTGGAGGGACGCTGCGGGGACCGGTTGTTTGACTGCAGAGATGTTAGCTTCATTGTTGGTCAAGGTGAAGATAAAGGCATTCCTCTGGGGGTGGACCGAGCTATGGACAAGATGCAAAGTGGAGAATGCTGTTTACTTTACCTAAATCCAAAGTAAGTTTCTCAAAAATCCTGAAAGCAGGAAAAATGTGTGATTTCTTCCTTAGTGTCTTTATGGTGAGTCAATTTCAGATGTGAAAGAACTAGATTAGATTAGATATTTGTACAATAAACTCATTATTTGAGAGGTTTACACCTAACTATTAAATCAAACAAGACCATTTGTCTATACTGCTAAAAATATGGTAGCATCAAAACACATATAGTGCCTTCATACCCTCTGAACATTTTCCTTTTTTTATGATTTACAAACTAAGACTTCAAAGTATTTCATTGAGAATTTGTGTTGTTGCCCGACACAAAGTAGCGCATTATTGTGAAGTGGAAGGACATTTTGTTTTACAAATAAAACAAAGTTTGGAGCACACCTGTATTTAGATGCTTTGGGTCAATATTTTGTAGTACCACTTTTTGCTCCGGAAGAAAAGCACCCACACAGCATGATGCTGCCATCACCATGTTTTACTGTAGGGATGGTGTGTTCAGGGGAACAAGTAGTGTTACTTTTCTGCAACACAACGTGATTTGCTTGTTGGCCAAGAAGCCTGATCAGAGCACTGGACTTGTGCTTTGATTTCTTTCTGCGACTTTTCATAAAAGCTAGATTTGTTGAGTGCGCAATTAACAGTGGTCGTGTTGACAGTTTCTCCTACCTTTGTTGTGTATCTCTGCAGTTCTTCAAGAGTTACCTCTTGGCTACTTCTCTGAGTAATACTATGGCCGCTCCGTTTATTGTTTTTGATATTTTTGGATATTGTTTTATAACCTAACCCTGCTTTAATCTTCTTCACAGCTACTGTGTTTCTTTGATCTTCATGTTGCTGTATGGCTATTAATGTTCTCTAACAAACATCTGAGGCCTTCTGAAGGCAGATCTATGTAGGAAAGTGTGCAAAAAGACTCTTCAGAGCATTTAATGTCGAAGAGCAACATTTTGGGCTAGGGAAAACCTAAATATGACATGTTAGGTTGTTAGATCAGGTTAATATAATTAGTAATGTGAATTTGTTAGTGAAATTGCTTAAAGAATATAATTTATAAGTCAAAAATATTTTTTTTTCAAACTGTGTGGCTCTTGTGCTAAAATGATTGAAATTCAGGATTTTTCTGAGATAAAATAAAAATTACTTTATATGTGCCTAAATAAGAAGTACATCACTGCTAATGTTCAACTCATGTTACTAAGCCACATTGCCCAAATTTGACGGAAAACGTAAAATGATTTTAGAAAAACTGAAAACGTACAAAATACTTTTAAAGATGACATATCATGATTCCCTCACCCCGTAACAGCTCTTTACGTTACTCACTTTCTGCTAATCCATTACAAAGAAGATATAAGGACTATGTAGCAAAAACGGTAATGCACTCAAACAGTGGATGACCTTGAGAATCAAGGCAGTGCAATAGTTACAAGAGCAACAAGTGCTTCTCAGGCTCAAATCATTACGACTGGAATGCATTTTTTATGCATGAATCACCTGTCCTTCTGTAGAGACTCCATTTAAATCTGCAGATTTATTGTGTGTAGGTTTATAGGACTCTTGTTCTCATTTAACCCATATCTGCATGCATATTTTCCATCCCTTCAGTTCCTAGAAGCGTTTTAAAGTTAAGAGTAATCATTTGCCTTTAAACAAATGAAAGAGAGAATAGACAATGAGTTTTATGTTGAAATTCTGCTTTGGAGCTCACCGTAATGTTATTTTGTTTTGTTTCTTTCTGTAAAATTGCCAACAAGTGTCATGAGGCTTTGTATCTTCAATATTAGCCTACTATGAATAGCTCTTAAACAGAATGTTCAGCCATGCAGGTTTACTGTCAAATGTAATGAAGGGTTGGTATAATATGATCAGGAAAAAGATAAGTTTTTACAGTGACTTGCAAAAGTAGAAGTTTTCAACATGTTCCAAGGATTTTATTTTTCTTTTACACAAATGATTCAACCTACTTTACTCCAATACACCTAAATAAATCCAGGGTTTGTGTGTAATTTAATATCAGTAAATGCAACTGCTGTGTAATAACCTCAGACGTTTGTTAGTGAGCATTGGATCAATCTAGATGTGGGGTGGTTGAGGTTTTAACATGAAAAAATACAGAAAAGTCCAAGACATATCAATAATTTATCAAGGCACTGTATTTGCCATTTTATTTATTATTAGTATTATTATTATTGTTCCATGTTTCCATTTACAGGTATGGGTTTGGTAGCGAAGGCAAACCAGAGTACAAAATTGGACCAGATAAAGATATTGTGTATGAAGTTACTCTCAAGGACTTTAAAAGGGTGAGTGAAAGTTTTCACTTTTAAAATTTTAGAAATATAACACAGAATTTTGATTTACAGGAGATCAGATAAGGAAATATGTGTTAGTGCAAATGTAACACATTTTAGGCAAATATGCAGATAAGGCAACCTTCTAAAATAACCTTACAACTATAATAAATTTTCCCACAAGGCTAAAGAATCTTGGGAAATGGACTTGAATGAAAAGCTGGCTCTTGCCTCTGGAGTGAAAAATAAAGGGAATCAGTATTTTAAGGTATAGTTTCCAACACCGGTGTTTCCCATAAAACTGTTTTTTATCATTTATATCTTCAGAACTGATCTGTGTTTTTCATTTTAGGCAGGACGCCACCACCAGGCTGTCATCCAGTACCAGCGTATCATTTCCTGGCTGGAGTTGGAGTGCGGTACTGGGATTGAGCAGCATAAGAAGATACAAGACTACGTTTTAACAGCTCACCTCAATTTGGCATTGTGTTTCCTCCGGCTAAAAGAGTTCTCTCAAGCAGTGGAAAGCTGTAATAAGGTGAGAGACGTTACCCTGATCGGAATGCTTATTAACCCACCCCTGGATATGTTTATCTGCTATTGCATGTTAATGTTTCTCCATGTGCCTGTGTTTGTTTGTGCAAGGTAATTGAGCAGGATGAGAGCAATGAGAAGGCTCTGTATCGCCGAGGGGAAGCCCGGCTTCTCCGCAACGAGTACAGCCTGGCCATGGCGGACTTTCAAAAGGTCCTGGAAGTCAACCCCTCGAATCGTGCGGCTCGCACTCAGCTTTCCAGCTGTCAGAGCAAGATGAAGGAACATCAAGAGCAGGAAAAGAAGATATATGCCAACATGTTCCAGAAATTTGCAGAGAGGGACTCCAAGGTCTGTGAACTGTTCATTCTTGGCTAAATGTAGTTAAACAGTCATGCTAAACTATATTTTCCTTGACTTTCCATAAAAATTATTGAAAATTATCTTATTTGAAGGCAAATGTAAGTTTTAGTATCAAAATGTAGCTTTGAAAATAGATTCATAAATGCAGTAATTTGTAAAACCTTGACCACAACACAATGCACATTTGTTCAAACATTATTTGGAAAACTCAAACATAAATAATCCTGGCTTTATGTACACATTTCCCAGTGTAAAACTTAATAAACTGGCAAAATTAGATAATTTCAATACATTTATATAAACTTATTAAGTTTAAAGGTGTGTGGGATTTTTTCCTTGTCTTTTCTGGGACTGACCCTCTAAATATCTTTTTAAACGTAGGACATTCATTTATTTATTTTTATTTCTTAAAGGTGTAAATGGTAAATTGTTCCAATTTCTTTAGTGTTATACTGACCTCTAGTGGTGAAACAACTTTTTCTTAAAGCTCTAGAAAAACAAATACTGGCAAAGGAAAAGAAGAATTTTTTTTTGTTAAACATTAAAAACCTCCAGAAAAAACATGACTCACTTCATCAAAGTACTATGTAAAACATTTTCTATTAAATGAACAGATTAACGTTCAATCAATGCTTTAAATATCAGTCTTACCTCCGACAATAGTTTCTTCTCCCTGCTCATGTTAAATCCTGTTTCCTCTAAACAGACTGGGAGACCAAAGAGGAGGAGGGACGAGAGTGCGCGGAGCAGCATGAACGGTGAAGTGGGCATTAAGCGAAGGCGGAGGAGTCAGGACTGTCCGTCATAACAGGGATGTTTAAAAAAGGGAGAAGAGACAGCCTCCTATATCCAGTGAGCAGAGGCGGAAGAAAAGTTGAGTGAAAGCCTGTAATCTGCACCTCTTCACCCCAAAAATCCAGTGGGACCATTCCTGCATATAAAGCAGAGAGTGAGCAGAACAGCATTTATTTGTCACGTGTACTGTTGAACAACCAGAAAGTTCCTCCCTGTGGGGTTAGTACTACAAACATCATACAGTGAATATTGATATGAACACTTTTTGTCCTGTCTTTTATTAGGAAAAAAGAACTTTAATTTCTCCAAAAATACCACAGGAACCCACCCCGTTTTTTAGCCATTTGGCCACTGTGCTGACATGTGCCTCCAAAGTGTGTTTCCCAGACCACACTGGCTAGTTTTCAGGCTTCTGACTTAGTATTAGGCCTTTTTAGGGCAGCTGCATGCATGTATCATGTCTGGGATTCAGACTTGAAACACTGCAAAATTTTAAAATGTGCAATATTAACTTTGGATAAAAAAGGCAGAACCTGTTAACTCAGTGGTGTTTTTTTTTTTTTTAGAAAAAACACGATTAATTTTCGTTTTGCCCAACAACCTGGGTTAAACTTGGGTTCAACATGGATAAATAATAGGGACGTCTCTTTTTTTAGACAATAAACATTTTCTAAATCACAGATCCGAACTATACATTTTAATCTGGCAACAGAAGAAAAGTTGCAAAAAAAAAAGCACAAACAGATGCCAAAATGGTCCTAAAACAGAGATCTGTATTTTTAAAAGCGTGGCAAATTCCCAATGACATTCGACTGTAGATATTTTTTAAAATGTGTCAACAGCCGAAAAGGTTACTTCCAGAAAATAATTGAAAACTGAGCACTTTGTTTTGCTAAAATTGTTTTGACAATGATAATGCACTAAAATATATATTTACATACATGGTAATATCTTTTTATTTTTTATTTTATTTTAGATATTTCACCCATAAGACAGTATTACAGAAAAGCCAGACTGGTACTGTTAATTTAACTAAATATGGAGAAACATCTGTCTAAAGTTTAACAAAAGGAAAATATTAAATATCAAGCCACTGACAGCTGCAAAACTCCTAATATGATGAAAAATACAAAAGACAGAATACAAGAGCATTCTCCAAAAACGTGGATATCATTCAAAAGGTATATTATTTCAGTAATTCAGTTCAGAAATGGAAAGTCATGTAGATTCATAACACAGAATGATGTATTTCAAGTTTTTGTTTCTGGTCTGTCAAAATAAGGTGAGATCTTTCCATGTTGATGATTACGGCTGATGAAAACCCAATATTTCTCAGAATATTAGTGTATTGCATAAGATCAATAAAAATAGTTTCCATGCAGACATTTGGGTCTATCAATTAATTAGGCTTCATTTATAGAGCACTTTTTATACAGTCAAATGTAACCCATAGTGCTGAAACGTATGTCTCTGTACTGTATATACACAAGTCCTAGGTCAAGACTCCTTTTGGATGAACCCAGCATGGCTCTGCTGAGGTGTTCAGGAAGCCCAGGTTGCTTTGATAGCGGTCCCCAGCTTATGCATTGGGGCTCTGTTGTGTCACATCTTCCTCTTGACACTACTCCATAGATTCTCCATGAAATTCAGGTCACCTTCCAGGCCAGTCAAGCACAGGTCAAACGTGTATTGTTCATTTGGCAGGTGCCAAGTCTAGCTGGAAAATGAAATCAGCATCTCCATACAGCTTGTCAGCAGAGGCAAACATGAAGTTCATGTTTGCCTCTGCTGCATTTCCTGGTAGACAGCTGCTCTGAATGTAGACTTGATAAAACACAGTGGACCAACACCAGCACAGGACATGGCATCCCAAATCATCTTCACTCAGGACCTCCAGCAACTTGGATTCTGTTCCTCTTCACTCTTCCTCCAGACTCTGGGACCTTAATTTCCAAATGAAATACAAAATTTACTTTTATTTGAATAAATGACTTTGGATCACTGCGAAACATTCAGTTTTTTTTCTTCTTACTCCAGGTAAGACACTTCTGACATCTCTGTTGCAGGAGTGTTGACACAATGATTGCAACAGTTTTAGTCCATGCCCTGGATACTATCTTGGTGTGGTGACTCTTAATACTCTGACTCCAGCCACTTCATGCCCTGTGAATATCTCCCAAACTCTTGAATGGGCTTTCCTTGTGCACCTTTTTTCTGTTACAGTTTTTCCTTCAACTCCACTTTCCATTATTTTGCTTGGATGTAGCTGTCTGTGAACAGCCAGCTCCATTAGCTATAACCTTTCTGCCTCACCCTCCTAGTTAAGGGTGCCAGTGACTGTCTGCTGGATAACTGTTAAGTTTGTAGTTATTTCATCATTATGTAGGACATATACTAACATCTGTCCATTACAAAGTCTATTTTTATTGGTCTTATGTTACATTCTTCTTTTCTGTTTTGATTATTTTCATTAGCCACAATCATCCGCTTTAAATATATCACTCTGTGTTTAATGAATCTTTATGGTATATATAACTTTCAGTTCTTAAAATGAATGAATAAAATAAATTACCTTTGGATGTTATTCTAAATTCATGAGATGCACCTGTGTGTTATATTGAATGTGTTGCGGTGAAGCAGTGGTTGAGCACTTAGTTCTCGCCCTGAGGAAGGTCCCATGTCTGACCTGCAGGACACCCAAAGCCTTTCTGTGAGACGTTTGTTTCCTGTCATCAGTTTACTCCCTCAGTCCAAAGACAAGCATGTCAGGTGAATTTGTAAACCAGATTTAGTCATATGTGTGGCATGAATGTTGTGAATATACCCCCCTCCCCCAACCTCATGTTCTGTGTCAGATAGGATAGTTTGCAGACCATCTCCTCCAAATCTAAATTATTGTTTACACTCTGGAGGTTTTAAATACATGTAAAGAGTTAAACTGAACCTCTATCCTCTGTAAAAATGGCTAAATCAGCTAGACGGCTTGACAGAACCAAAAGTAACACAAAATTACTTCACCCCCACGTTTGCATCGGGCTGCTTCTTATCTGTGTGCGGGAAACTTTGGAATCATCACAAATTTCTTTAATTTATTTTTCTAGCTATATGATTTTTTTTTGCCTCAGCTCTAAAACGTTGTTTTTTTTCTTACTTTATACTCAATCCATTTCTTTAAAAAAAAAGTGTTTTAATGTTTGTGTAAAGGGCGATATTGCACTTTGGTCACTGTCCAACCAACACTGTCATCCTTGTATGTCATGTCCAAATTTCTCTGGACAATAATACTGAGATGTTTTAGAAACATTTGGCTTGTTCAGAGTGAAAACCTTAGCTGTCTTAAAGATTTTGCATTAAAGTAAAGAAAATGGCAGTGACATTATGTTTGTGTGTCTGTATATATTATTGTATCTTGACAAGGTTTCCAAACAGCTTGTTGCTAAATGTTTTCAAGTGCTGCTGCCTTTGAATATTCAAATATTTTGTATAGTGGAAATGAGCATGAAGTCCTTTTTTCTAGCAGTTTAATTTTTAGACAAGGATTTACAGATTGTCTTACCAACTGCAACTAAAAGTAAAATATTTTCAGGCTTCTTATTTGTCACCTTTTTGGTAAACGTACAATCAGAGATTGTAGATGTTGTAAAAAGAACAAGAAAACAACAGGCAGAGAAAACGCAGCTGAGTAAACTGCGGTGAGTCCGATGTATGATTGGATTTATCAAAACAAAGTTTTCTGTCGCAAAATGTGTTTACATGTACTCAAACGATCATTGTCTTGTAAAGAAGTGATCCATGTTTTGAATCGGCATTTATGCAAAAGAAATATTTTCTGACAAAATGCACGTGTGGTTGTCGTCTTTATGCATACATGTTCACAAGCACATACGTGGAGCCTTGGGGGTAAAATAAAGCAACTTAAAAGAGGAGCATCACCTGGTTGAATCACAATGACTTTGATCATTCATTTCAACATTTTTTATATGTATAATGTGACATTTATTCAGTACAATTCAGCTGAAAAACAAGCACATTTATTTAAGGAAAAATACTGCAATAATCTGGTTGCATAAATGTACACACCCCTAAAATGAAAGTCTTTTGATTCAAATTGAGGATTCGGTCCTCTTCAGTTCCTAAATGCCATTATTTATAATGAATCTGACAAACGTGTCTCAATAGGTTTAACTTAATATTTGCTTCCTTTAGCTACAGTCATAGTTTACAAACAGGGCTAGGACCAAAGTAATCTCACTGTACAAAGGGGAATGGAAAATCTATGGGGAACGGAAAATCTATGGGGGTCACGTGAAGAGGGCTGTGGACAAGAGATGCCCACACTGTCTGACTGATCTGAAGAACCTTTATAAAGTGGACTTTTGCAAATATAGTAAACTCTAGGTGTAGGATACCAAAGACGTATGGAAACTGAAATTAATTTAAATGTACATCAACTAAATTTTATTCGAAGGGTGGGCATAGTTGTAGAAGGTCATTGTACCGATTTACTTTTATTCGTCTAACAAATGTGTTTTCAATTAGATTGTACAAGATAAATGTCACACTATAAATAAAAGACTTTTTAAATGATTTGTCATGGACTCATTTTTTTGTATCATAAAAGCAGAGGTTTTTACACTTTTGAGGGGCACTGTACTGGAGTGGTTAAAAAACAAAATCAGTGTCTAAACATGTATGAGTTGAGATGACTAAATCTAACAAAACAGCATTTTTTTTCCAGAATACTACTAATTGTTCATAAACAGAAGCGACACAGGAAGATTTGGTTTCAGTTGTATTGTTTCAATTTCTCCCCACTGCACAACAAACAACATTTTTCAGCCTTTATATTATTTGCAGCCACTTCCTGTTAAGCTGCTATACCCATTAGGAACAGCAGCATCCCTATCATCTTTGGATTAAAGATTAAAACCTGTAATTAACGTGACATCAAGTGGAAACACGGGTTTAGTTTTTCTGCCAGTCTTCCCCACGGAGTATTTTGATGAGAAACGATTTAATAGCACCCCGCCTCTCGCCCATAGACTGCTGGAGATAGGCACCAGCTCCCCCGCGACCCACTATGGAATAAGCGGTAGAAAATGCCTGACTGACTGACGATTTAATAGCTATATATAACCCCAAGAGGGCAGTAGAACATATTGTAGAGAGAAACACATCAGGAGCATCACTACATTACTTAGATTTAGTGCATATCATAAGGTATTTTGTTAGCTGTAAATAATAAATTCCAGCATAAATTTGATATTAAAAATTGATTTTTGCTGCTCCAGTTTAAATGTTGTCTTTTTTTTGCAATGAGTGAATTATCAAAAGTTTATAATAATTTTTCAAATTTTAAAAGTAAGACACTGGTGTTTCAAAAAAACAAAAAACAAAAAAACCTTGGGTTATTTTCAATGAGTAAGGGGGATGGCTTAGACTGAAGTGTGGTTTGGTGACATTACAGAACCCCAATCAAAAAATATGAACTGTTCCTTTAAGAGTCTCTGGTGAGTTATAAAAAGAGCCTGGAGCTATTGTACATCAGTCATTTATGATTTTATAAACATTTAAAAAAATCATACTTTGCTAAACACAAACTGGTAACAGGTCAGTAAGAACAGTTCATGAAGTACTCATTATCTATTGTTAATGGAGCCCCATTTTTATGTGTTACCAGTGAGATATCAGTAGAAAGATATAATTTCTAACAGTTTATTTATGTATCATGTTTGATGACTAACACAATCTTTAATGCTTTAATTTGCAAAACATATCCAACAATGAGGTTAATCACACAACATTATCACACTGCTGGCTCTTTCCAGTATCATTAAAAAACCTATTAATTTTCTATACTGACACATTATATTGAGATATGATTCTAAAAAAATCACACAAAACAGTAAAAACAATAACCTCCAAACTAAGAAATCTTTGAAAATCTAGAATTAAACATGTTAAAAGTTAGATTAAAAAAAAAAACAGGCACATAACTGTCAAAAATACATACATTTCATATACATACACTGATTCATTGTGTGAGTCAACAGAGTTGTACAATTATCACATTAAATTCAAAACTGAACATGACATCAACAGCTCATTAACTTAATCATAGTTATTCTTTCTTTGCATTGTAAATTGTCTCTTAAAGCAGCATCAGTAAGAAATACTAGTAAATGATTACAAAAGATCAGTAATTACTATGTTTTTGCACTTCAATGGCATATTTTTTTTCAAGTCTGTTATTAATGACTTTATATCTTATTACATTTCTGCAGCACAAAGCTAAAGGCTACTTTTTGGCATTAAATGTGAAAGAACTAATATACTTCCTCTTTTGTCTCGATCAGAAAGAATGTTATCTTTAAAATCTTAAAAAAGACACAGCCAGTTATGTTTATAAACAGAAATTTGACTCGGAAACAATTTATGAGAAAATAATAGTTTAGTCCTCTCTGTGCATCACTTAAAAGTACTTATGTGCGTCAAACAGGTTGTCCATCACAGAATACATTCTACAAAAGGGACAAATAGACATTAAAAACACTTTGTTTGTGTAGATGGACAGAACATTTGCATTTTGTGCAAGTTAAAGCCCCGCTTTAGGTTACAGCATGTGTAACAGCTACTAGGCCGTTAATGATAGTAAAAGCATACAAAATTATTAGATTTGCATTTTAGTGTCACATCTTATTACATGTAGTAGACTTAAAAATATAATTTATTTGTGTAGATGGAGACAAATTTGACATTTTGTAAGTTTTTAAGCTAACAACTTTAGGTGACAGCAATGAAAAATATTTTCTGTTGTATTTTTGCATGATATGAGGAAATAATGGAGACTATCATCATATTGTGGGTATAATTTCAAACAGTAATCCTTTCTGTACTTAAGGATTTGGCCCAGGATCTTAACTTGAACCAAACAGCAGTTTTAAGGTGTGAGTAACGCACATCGGCTCTGGTAGGTTGCGTAACTGCAGTGATCCCTAAAACTTCCAAATCCAGAGATCTTTGCCTATTAGCATTGGACATTCCACACCCCATTAAAAAAACAACCATGAGAATCTGTGTTGGCATAGTGTGGTTGAAAAAGGTCGACTGGACGCACACAACTCTTTGTATAAACATTGGCAACCAATTAGAGCCTGACAAGGTTAGATTTGCTGCATCATTCAGTCAGCTGGGGTATAAAAAACCAAAACAAGCTTAAAGAAAATCCCACATTTATATTTTTCCTTTTATATATTGACATGAAAAGCAACAGAAAATATGATTTTAAATCTTGAAAAAGAATATAGCAGTCTGAAAGCTTAGGGTCAAACTGTGAGTCTAACTGAAACAGCTTGATGCATTAAGACAAAGAATAAAGTAAAAACCAAACACTTCCTGAATGTGATGATCTTTTTTTTTTTTTATCAATTTAGTTCTTAGTTTAACAGATCTGGGTCTGTGGACTGACTGTCTAACAATCCAGCATATGAAGTTTTTACCTTGACCTTAAAATTAAAACTACATTTAAGCCCAAAATTATTCATACGCCTGGCAGATTTACTTTGTTATTATTGTTTCTGATAGGAAATGAGAAAGGTACCTCTCAAAGGATAATAAAACAACGTAAAACGAGTTTCAATTTTGGAAGAAAACGTTTTTTTTTATTGACATTTTATGTAAAAGTGCCATTTCAAAAATTATTTACACCCTTCCCAGTGATCAATGGAATCTTCATTGGCAATACAGCAATCAAACCCTTCTTATAATTGCTGACGAGCTTTTTGCATATATCCACAGATATTTGGACGATATATCTTAGGCCATGACCTCCAAGTATTCTTTGCCATCACCCTAATCTTAAGCTTCCTCCACAGATTCTCTATCAAATTCAAGTCGGGCTGCTCCAAAGCGTTACTATTACTTGCAGCCTTGGCTATGTTGGGAAAATTTAAAAAATAAATACTTAAAACATAAAATCTACCAGGGATATGTATAATTTGCAGCTATGCATTATGTTGCTGTTTTCAGGAAAAAGTAAATAGTGTCAAGAAATATACATTCAACCAAATTATAATCAACATTTGTCACTAAAGAGCTACCTAGATTTATTTTTGATTTTATGGCTGTAGAAAAATGTGGCAGTTAATCAATATTTATGTACTTTTGACTGCAATAACAAGCTGATGCCAAGTTCTGTCTGTGTCGGCTAGATGGTAATAAAGGGTTAATGTAGTTAAATTTTATGGAACAGGATTTATAAAATGCCAATTTGTAAAGGTTTTCTTGCGAAAGAACAAAAAAACGTTTTTACTTTCTGTTTTTAGTATAAATAAAATAGTTTTTAATTTTTTTTAACAGATTTTTAAACTCTGTAGTGCTGAAGAGGGTAAAAAGTAACACATTGAAAATATATTGGTTGTTAAATAATGATTTGAAATCTTAACAATAAAGGAATAATAAAAATATTTGGGTAATGCAAGTTTTTTGTGCATTTCAATTTCTATAAATTACTAGTTCAAATAAAAAAGCAGAGCTGTTTAGGGGTCTTACTCAAGGGTTCAAACATCTCAAAGATAGTGCAAAGGGATCGAGCTTAGCACTCCTGATGTCTTTATGTCTCCTCCTCTGGGGCTCATTCACCGCGTCACTCCATGTTGCTCTGAGACGTGGGCAAGCTGAGAAGTTCAAGAGCTTTTTTTTCTGATTTAGTTAGAGGAAGGTCTTCAGCTGGAGTGCACAAGATAGAGAACCTCTACAATAGAAGCACATTAGTTTGAATACAAGTTAATTAGAAACTGTTTTCTTATTCTGTACTGACACGACGATAGCTTACCTCTCGCAGGGTACCAGGAGTGATGAGCAGATTGTACAGCATCCAGAGGGGAACCATGAGTGTTGAGGAGAGAGTGAACCACCAGCCAAGAGCATAACCCCACCATGGGTACTCTATTGAGTTGTTGAACTTCAGAGGGGTGTACTTAACCAAGGAAAACACAAAAGTCCCCTGAAAATATTCATGACAAAAAGACAATAAGCAGGAGCTAAAGTCTTGGCAATTGAATACAGAAAATATGCCTCCATCACAAACTGTAGTTTTGACTTTATTAAAATTATTCATTTGTATACCTTTACCAATCTTATAAGGTTTCAGGGTTGTCATTTATTTTCTATCTGCTCTCTTCTGCGATTATCTCATAAAATACACAGTGCTGTGGAAGAGTGCTAACCCCTTTAAAGATTTTGTCCCACTTAAATGTTTAAAATCTTTAAATACATTTTGATACCAGACAAAGTTAAATAAAGCAAATAAAAAATTTTCAAATTATTTTATTTATTAAGTGGAAAAAAAGCTATCCAAAACAACCTGGCCCACACAACCTTACCCAGTTAGCAAAACACTAAGTATTTAATTTAGCAAAAATATTAAGCTGCCACATTTAGAAATATTGTAGTACTTGTATTAATGTGTTTTTATGCCTTATGGTGTTTTGCAGACAAGCTAAGAGGGAACGAGATGGAATGTGCTACTGTGATTTTACTTTTTTAACGGGACTCTAATATCTATTCATGGTGCACGATAACCGGTGTCAAAGGTGGGATTTTCTGTTCAGGACTCAAGACAAAGTGGGACGGCCTAGTTGCGTTGGATGAATCGCTCCAGTAAAAGTAAGGCAGATGACAAAAAGAAAGAATAATACTGTCAAGGTAAATAAGCTAATTTGTTTTCGAAGGCTGCATGTTCATAATAAGCAAGCCAGCAATCAACTCCAAAGCTGAAAACAAGACTAAGCTGGGCAGCGTGAAATAGAGTGCAACTGTTGGAAATGGCCAACTAATGTGCACTGTAAAGAAAGGCAGTTAAGATAAGGAAAGAATTCACTGTAAAAACAGGATCTAAATATGTCAAGGCTTTAAACAAGCTTCATCTTCAGCTGGAGCTGTACATCTTCCTTCGGTTTTGCAAGAAACCCCAGAGCCCCCAGTATTTAGCCACACACCATTTACTGTAGAATTAGAGGTAATTTAACAAAGATCACGTAATGCAGGCCCCTCTAACACTTCAACCATCCAAGATCCAGCCTTAAGATGTGGAGGGGGAGACATGCCTCAGTGATATTCTTGGGCATATCATATTTCACATAAAGTGGTACATGATGCGGTTCATATTTGGTGCCTTTAGCTAGGCTGAAAAATGACATGAGGTGGCAAGACCCACCCATGAAGCCTCCAAGACTAAAATGGCAACACATGATGGCAGGGAGAACTGGGACTCATTTCTGCTTCCCATTGGCAGGCTTGTAAGTTGGATGTACTGGTGCGGGGAGAGTTGTAAGCTTCTCAAATGTCTCTGTGGCGTTGCAATACCTTACAGAATGTCTGCTTCTTACCTGAACCCATCTGTTAAGATTACACTCTTCTCAAAGAGCAACCTACTCAAAGATTTGGAGTAAACGACCCCCCAATGGCTGTTTGCAAGAAGCTGGCAAAGAATCACCCACAATGTTTGCAAAGGAATAGTGACACCTAATGAGTTTGACATATCCAGAAACAAATTTAGTACTGCAGGATCAGCATGCTACTGATGTCTTCCTGAAAGGCCTAAGGACTAAGGAGTAGCCTGTGAAGAATCGCTGCCCTCGATCTCTAGCTGTGGCACAGAGGCTTGCAGAAGCCCACAAGCAAAATTTTAAAGAAGCTCTGGGCCATTAGGGTGAGATAAGGACAGGTAGGGGCTGGCGCATTTCCTGGATTGATGAGGGCGTTTTCTCAGAGGACCAGTTTAAAATGCTATTGAACAAGTTGGATCCACTAAATTTGAAGCTGGAACGCCTTCAGCTTGGGCCTGGGGCAAAAGATTGTGGGACAGCTGCATCACGTTTTGCTAGTGGAAAAGAAGAACAAGAGAGTGACAGCATAGCAGCATGACAACTACCTGCTGAAGATTCACTAGCTCGGTCACATAGCCCAAACTAGACAAACAAGTCCACCTGTTTTCAAGGTGGTGAAGCAGGGCATATGATGAGAGAGTTTAAGATCACATAGTCCGATTTGATGCAGAGCAATTCCCAGGGAACCTACATTTGAACCCCTCAGGTGCTTCAGCAGTAGAAAGGATCAACACCCCACTTGAGAAATAAAACTGTCCTAACTTGCAAATTGAAATGACTGTGAATAGCCTAGCCATTAAAGCAGTTGTTGACACTGATGCAGAAGCCATCGTAATATCAGAAGATGTTTAAAACATGCTGCCACAGGAAGCAAAGAAACCACTCAACAAAGCATCTTGCCAGAACATGGAAGTGGGAAGCAACATGCCCGTCTTGGGTGAATTTGAGGTGACCATGAAGTTGGGAGACACAAGTTCAACTGGATGGTGGGATTCACGATGCTCTCCTCCTAGGCCTTGATGCAATGCAGGCAGCAAAGATGACAGTCTTTGCTGGTCGCCAGGTGTTTGTGGGAAAAGAGCCAGTCCCAGCTTGTGTAATTGTGGGGGCTGATAGAGAATAAACTGTGGCCCGTGTGCTTCCGGAGGACAATGTCACACTACCCCCGAGAGTGAATGTGTTATCTGGTGAAAAGTTGATAACCCCCAACCTGGGCTTTCAGCTGTCCTTGACCTACTAAACATAGCAGAAGCTGTTGCATCAGAAGGCGTTGCCATCTACTTGGACCCCAGAGTTCCAGTTAGACTTTGTAATTTCTCAAGCACCAATGCATCTGTGCCCTGTGGAGCATACTATATGTTGAAGCTGTGGTGTTTGCAGTTTACATAAATGATGGATTGATGTTTTCATCCTTTATATTTTTCTTTACAAGTTTAGCCCAAGCTAATGTAAATGTAAATTTGTTTTGAAACTTGTAAAAGTGTTTCACGTCTCTTTAATTTGTTTTCTGAAATGTGAATTTGTCTCAGGCTTCGTAAAAGTGTTTCAGATTTTGTAATGTTGGTTTGCACCTCCTGGCCACCGTAAATATGACTAGTCATAAATCAGTTTTAGATTTTAGATTTAGATTTTAGGGCCCTTGTCCGATATCAAAGTGACTGGACTGTATGATTATTCTTTAGCAAGATATAAGTTATGTTTAGATTCTAAATAGGGTGCTACAAGTTAACGAGACAAATGTTGGGTCCAGTAGCCATTGAGGTTGGTGCTAATTGTGTTATGAATGTATATGTTTGAATGTCTAATTTAACAATGCAGAAAGGGCTTGGTGTGCTTCCAAGTATGTAGTACTTGAATTTATGATTTTATGGCCCATGCTACTTTGCACATGAGTTAAGAAAACACTAGTTGATGAGCTACTGTGAGTTTACCTTGTTAACCTTTGAAGGCAGGTTCTGTGTTCTGGGGAAATGTTTTATTGATGCTCGCTGACTCTGGTGTGGACATGTAAAGTTCCTCTGCATTGTTGTTAGAGCATTTTAACCAGTGAGCTGTACAGTTTTTTTTATGTTTTTGTGGCACTAGTGGCTTTTATTATATTAATTTTTGACAGTAAGCAGATAGGAAATAGTGGAGAGAGTGGAGTAAGGGTGTGCAGAAAACATCACCGGGGCCAGCGTTTGATATTGCGACAACCTGCATCGAGGAGTAAGGCCTCCATACATGGGTCGCGCTCTTAAACCCCTATACCACCAGCACCGCACCACTCAGCTGTACTGTTTATTTTTTATTTTTTGGGTTTCTTTATTAAAGCAAGAATAATGTTACCTCTCCAACTTAAAATATTTTTTTATCCTGCACATAGACAGCTAAATCTTTACACAAAATGTTAGCGTGGATCCCGGATCCACCACGCTAACATTGTGTATAAAGATTTAGAAGTTAACATATGTACATAGGTTGAACTGTGGTGAAAAAGTGACAAAAACTCCCTCTCCACTTTTGATTTTATGATGGGATAATGTAAAAAAATGTTGCTGTTAAATTTAGAGTGTATCTTTACAAATGATGTCTCATAATAAACCTAACTAACCTATAATCTTAACAGATTTACCTTTACAGTGGAAATGGAGACAAAACTGCACATTTTGGATCTAATTTCTGGAGCAGTTTTAATGCCTGCATTTGTTGCGTGACAATTAAAACAGATATCATAACATAATGTTAAGGCACTGAGCTATGCTAACTTTATTTAACAACCTACCAGGCAAATCACTGGAGTGACATATTTCAAACAGTACTTAATAAGGGGAAAAGGCCTGTATCCAATCATGTCCTCGATGTTGTCATAAAAGCGCTCAGCGCCTGTAAAAGAGGCAAACAAAGAACATGGGTAAAAATCTGGATCCACAGTGAAGAATCTGTTTACAGTTCCTCCTGGTGATGAACTCACCATACACCCATCCAATGCACACAGACTGCAGAATAGCAAACAGAAGCAAAGCCATTCCACTGCAGGCATAGTAGTCAAACACCTGAAAGATGTACAGTCCACCCTATGTGGAAGGTTATATATTTTACTGTCATGTCACAGAGAAATGTGAATTTTACCATATGTGATTTGATCTTACTTCCGTCACCATGACAAGGCCAACGAAGAAGCTGAAGACACAGATGAACAGAAGCAGAAGTTTACGTCGATGGCCGACAAGGAAGAAGGACGGATACAGGTCAGATATTGCTGTTGTGAGAGCTTCCAGGCCTACAAACTGAAGCACAGGTCTCTGGGTCAAATGTTCTGCAGCACCATACATGCAGCAAACTATGCAAATTCTGGTATTTTCATAGTTTTTCTTATTCATAAAAAACTATTTTAATATAAAATTTTGCATGTTTTTTTCACTTTGCACCAGAAGTTGTAATATTTGTTTTTCTGATTTATTTCAGTCACAAAAAGCAAAACGAATTCTCCACCTCACTGTCCAGTCCTAGAAGAATGATCATAATGAAAAAGAATATGGCCCAAACTTGAGGAAAAGGCATCATGGCGACTGCTCGAGGGTAGGCGATAAATGCCAAACCAGGTCCTGCAGAGAGGGAAAGGTGAACATCTCCTCAACAACCAACCAGCAACTATTAGGGCAACTTTTGCTATGAAACATTCACTAAGTTGATCCTCTAAACATGCAATGAAATGTTGTTCAGGTTAAACTCACCTGATTCTGCCACTTTTGATATGTCTGTGTTCTGCTCATAGGCCATGAATCCAAGAGCAGAGAAGATGGCAAAACCAGCAACAAAACTGGTTCCACTGTTCAAAAGGCACAAATATACACAATCCCTGTAGAAACCAAAAACATATTCATTCAAGTTTTTTTCTTCTATAGCATTTCCTCTTTTAGCATAAAATTTCTTTATAAAGTCTCAAGACTTTAGTTATGAGGTGCTTGTAGTCTTGATATATATTATATATTTTTTATATATAAATATATTATATATATATATATTTTATATATAATTTTAAAAAAAAAACCAACAGAGCATTTTGCATCAAACCTGCTCAACTTACTTGTAGCAGTTATTGTTGTACTTATTATAGCTGCCCAATGCAGCAAGGCAACCAATACAAATTGCATAGGAATAAAATATTTGTGTCCCAGCATCCATCCATACCTGCATGACAAACAGAGTTAATTTTTTACAAGTCTCTTATGAAGCACCTGCAAAAAGCAGTGTATTGCATATTACTATTAGCTTGATTGAGACCCCCCCCCAAAAAAAAACAAATTACAGCATAAATTATTTTCCTTCCACTTCATTATTATGCAGTTTTTTTTATATGCAGGTGTTATATCTGGCTCAAAAAGGAACTTACAAATACTCTATGTTTACTGGAAAAACTAGAGTCAAATGGAGATAGCACAGAGCAAAGCATATGTTTTAATTAATCCAAAAACTACGTAACAGGCAAAACAAAGCAGTGAGAAAACCCCAGGATTGGCTAACTTGGTGTCAAAAGATATTTCTCCTTAAACTGTTCCTCTCAGTTTTAGTACACCATTAACAATCAGGAAAGACGCACATTCTCACATAAAATCTCAATAAAATCTATTGACATTTGTGATTGTAACATGACAAAATGTGCAAAAATTTATGCTGAGTCTTTATGCTCTTTCTAACCCATGTATCATGCTGTTTTCATTTTATGGCTGAATCCTTAAGTAACTGATGTATATTCAAAATTGATTTGCTAGAAAGGACGAACGTGAGGGTCAGGGGGTTAGTTGGGGCAGTACGCAAGTAAATTTTATTTATAAAGTGCCTTTCACAGACAGAAAGTCACAGTCACAACATGAATCATATTTAAGTTATACTTAGTACAAAAATAAGTATAAAGAAGCACAATAAAATAATGTATTAATTCAATTCAATGAATTGAACTGAATTGAATTGAATTCAATTCAGTTTATTTATATAGCGCCAATCACAACCGCCCTCTAAAGGCCTTAAAAAAAAAGTCGGGTTTCCCCTACTTCCCAATTAACCAACATTGAACGTGCTTTCCCGATTCATTATTTTTTCAATTGGATAAAAGTTTTTTTATCTAAGGAAACCCAGAAATTTTGCTCCATCTGACTTGCAGCTTCCTCCTCTGGGATGACATGTAGAGACGGGGGAAATCACGGGGCTTTTATTTTGCAGCAATCCCATAGGGGTTGTGGCGGGACAGTGGAGAGGAAAAACCCCCTTTTAACAGGAAAAACCCCTCCAGAGAAACCGGGCTCATATGAGGGGCCACTGCCACGCCGACTGGGGTTTGAGAGAACGGAGCGAGACAAAAAGGAACAAAGAAGCACTGATCCGGATACTTTTTTATGGAAAGGGAAAAATAAATTTATGGTGTACTCCTTTATCGTTTTTACCTAGAAGAAAAACAGATAAACTTGAGCCCTTTTCAAGGTAGAGTCTGAAAAAGACACATTAATTAGTTACAGTAAAAGCCCCATCAAACGCCCTGTTAGGGAAGAAAGGATAAGCTGTGCACAGACCCTTAAAAAAGTTGTTAGCACCAAAACCCCAAACTCCCCACCCTAACCTGTTTCATCATTGGTGGGTCAATAAAACAATTTTGATAAAAATTTTTTCCCCCCCATTACGCAAAAAAAAAAACAACGTTTTTGGGCATTTTTGCTTATTTTATTTATTTTTAAATTATTTTTCAAAAACATTTTTTTTTAAGCAATACGTTTAAAATTGAAACCCCTCTATGGACTGCAGGTGAAGAAACACATTTTAACAAATCAGTTAGGAAAAGATGTTTACCTGCGGGTCGGCGAGGCGAGCTGGATCTGGGTAAAGGTAGAACTTGATCCCGTCCAAGGCTCCAGGCAACGTGAGTCCACGAACGAGCAACACGGCAAGCATCAAATAAGGAAAAGTAGCTGTAAAGTAAACCACCTGTGGAGCAAGCATGATTGGATTTCTTTGTGGAAGAACAGAGGACAGTAGGTGCTTCCCTGTCTAAAAATCCTAAATTTTTTCGATTTAAATTAGGGGCCAAAAACCTGAAATCCTTAAAAACACAATTTCTTTTCTTTACATTTTGTCGAGAGAAAGCGCAGCAAGTGCAGAGGGGAGCGATTGTTTAAAACTAGGTCGCATCTGCTGGGTGAGTTTATTTTATCCTAATTCAGTTTAGCACAATCCACATGACTCCGCTCCAGCTGGAGCCCAAAGATAAAAATAATATACATTCAGATTTGATCACTTCTGAGGAAGAATCAACATTCACTTTGTACAACAATTCAAACCAGGGTGGATTCAAAATGTCTTGACAGGGGAATGGTATTTTGAAAACTCATATAACTAGAATATATTTTTAAGACTAAAGGGACAAAATTAATGTTTTGCCTCATCAGTTGTAAAGGTTGCTTTTCTGTGTATGTATGGCATTAAAATATCCTACCTTCCCAGTAGACTTCACTCCTTTCCACACACAGAAGTAACAGATGATCCAAGACAACAACAGACAGAGAGCCAACTCCCATCTAACACTGCCCAGCTCATCGATGCTGCCTGTGATATTTAAAACTCTTCTTCTGCAAATCAAGCACATCTGTCATTTAATCCAACTCTTCACTAACAGAACTGAAATCTTGCCCTTTTTTTTATACTCACTCCCAAAACTCTCTCACTGGTGAGGTTGCATTTGCAGGTATAGTCATGTTGAAATAATCTGGTCTTTGATCAAACTCCACACAGTTTTCTGCAAAATACAGAAAAAAATGGGAAAAAATATGTTCAAACAAATAAAACAAAAATCAAACCAACAAAAACATGGTAAATCTGCAGGCAACGCTGTGCTATTCTATGGATAAATATTAATATAATATTGATATCAGCTATAATGACTTCTTTTTGCAGTGTTCTGTTACTGAGGTTTGATATTTTCTTACATCACCAGGATGGTTGTGGCTCTTCTTATGTTTTTTGGTGTATATGATTTATCAGATTAAGCCTATAGTCTTTAATGCAGGGACATGCAGTACTTCACAAACTGATTTGTAGCTACAGGAAAGAGAACACCTCCATGATGGTCATATTATCATTTTTTTTGCTTTTACTTGTTTATTTAAAACCTTTTTTAAGGGTGGAGAACAAGAACAAGAACTGGTTGAAGATGCTTGAATTTATTGTGGATTGTCTCTAAAAGGTGTATAAATTATACATACAGCGTCAAATATATACATAAATTCATCTAATTGTTTTAATCAGTGGTAGTGAAAGTTTGTGGTTGCCGTTTAATCTTTGCGCAGCCAAGGTCTGTTAACTTTCCAGTAGTGATCAGGATTCACTGCAGTTGGTAGTGAAGCATAACAAGGATTTATTTGACAGCACTCATTGAAACGACCAGTGTTTAGAACAACTCAGATGTAACTCAGTGCTCAGAACTTCTTGAAATTTCAAGAAGTTCATTGTAGACCAAAGGAGAGTCATTTTTAGCCCTTTTAACACCTCGACTTTAGGTACAAGTTATTTAGATGGGTCACCATCATGCCAAAATCTGCATGAAAACCAAACTGTCACCCTCAGATGAAAATGAAATTGAGTAGACTTATTAGGAATGACAAACTAGCCACCCAGGCTCAAGCTTTACGTTAACTAGAAGCTGCTAGAACACCAGTATCACTATCCACAGTCTGTTCCAAAATCGTCAACCTAAGAACACTGTTTCAACTGTCAAGCATGGTAGTGGGAGCATCATGATGTGGGGCTGTTTCAATGACATTACTTCCAAATTCTCCAACTTCACATCAAGTCAAAAGCTATGCTTAATAGCTGTGAAACAACCAATTTAAACAAACTATAATAATTCTGCCAACAATGATGGCAAATACTTGTTGATTGCTACCAAAAGCTTGTAGTTAAGCTGCAAGTCAGGGACTTTTGACTTTTGATAAGTGGGGGCGTATGTATAGATCCACCCATCTATTGTGTGTACCTACTTATCCTTCTAGGGTTGCGTGTGCCTGGTGCCTATCTTTAGTCGACATTGGGTGAGAGGTGGGGTACACCCTGGACAGGTCACCAGTCCATCATAGGGCAACACATGACAAACCACCACACAGGACAGGTAGAACTTGGTAGAACCTGATCCCGTCCAAGGCTCCAGGCAACGTGAGTCCACGAACGAGCAACACGGCAAGCATCATAAAAGGAAAAGTAGCTGTAAAGTAAACCACCTGTGTTGCAAGCATGATTGGATTTCTTTGTGGAAGAATAGAGGACAGTAGGTGCTTCCCTGCCTAAAAATGCTAAATCGTTTTGATATAAACTAGGAGCAAAATACCTGAAATCCTTAAAAACAGAATTTCTTTTCTTTACGTCACAGGGCAGCAAGTGCAGAGGGGAGCGATTGTTTAAAACTAGGCCGCATCTGATGCATGAGTTTATTTTATCCTAATTTCAGGGCCCCCCCCCCCCCCCCCACACACACACACACACAAAACATACACACACACACTGATATCTAAAGGCAATTTGGAGAGATCGACTAACCTTACTGTCATGTTTTTAGAGTTTGAGAGAAAGCCTATAAGGAATAAAAAAAAAGCTCAATAATTGCCAATATGCTTCCTCCCCCCCCAAATTATATTTCAAAAATCAGAACCTTGAAAGAGGAACCTTTAAATAAATCATTAAAAGCCTAAATTAAAAAGACATCCATGCCTCTAAAAAGTGAATGTAATCTTCTGAACGTCACTGTAGATTAGCTTCAAATCAGAAGTCACCCAAAAACTCTTCATAATCAAGCTTTTTATTTTTCCTGGATGAAATGTTGAAGTCCTACCTGTGTTCCAGCTGTTCCTGCAGGTCGCCCATGGAAGTTCAGAGTTGAAGGAAGAGAAGAGATATAGGAATGCCCAGGCTAGTATCACTATATAATAGATACTAGAGTATAAAACAACTACCTGATTGCCATAACCCATCCCTGAAAAAGAAAAACACATAAGAACACAGTGAAGATTGTGTTGTGTGCTTACTCATATGTTAACAAATACTTTGTTAACATATCAGTCCTATGATATGAACAGATGTTCATATCATAAAGTTAAAAATAGACTGTTCTCTCATCACGCAGTATTTTCTGCTATATTTTGCCTCCTATGCTCTGTTTTAGCTGCTTTCAAACCTTGACTGGTCAACAATCAAATACAACGAAGCAAAGTGTGTCAAACATTGTAATATTTGGTCATCAGCAACAGATACTAGTAGATAATTAAAAAGAAAAAGGGGTTGCAGGCATTATTAATGTGAAAACAATAGGTTTGTTATAATGTGGTAACATGTCCATTTTTAAAATTATTTTTTAATGCTTCTTTGTTCTAAAAAAACCTCTGTGAATAAAGTGATTCATGCAAACCTCATTTTTTTAGATTAGATGTATCTAGAATTGCAATATTTTACGGTTTCGGTTTATTGGCATGCTGATCATTTTACCTTCAAATAGCGGACAGACTTTCATCCAACAGGTGATGCATCCTTGCTGTGTGTACTGGCCGAGGGATGTCTCCAGCAGAAACAAAGGGATTCCGCAGGAGAAGAGGAAAAGTACGTAGGGGATGAAGAACACTCCTGGAAAACATTAAAAGTGTCACTCTGTGCCTCTGGAGGTTGATTAACTGTATCAGCAGCTACTCTGTTTGTCTTCCTCCTGATTATTGGTATGTATCATCAGATTTGTTTGATTGTTTGATTTCAGATTTATTTTTTTCATATTTTGTATCATTTAACATTCTTATTGTTAATTAAATAAATGTAGTTTTTTGTTACCTTTAAAGAAACTCACCTCCTCCATTTTTGTAGCAGAGGTAAGGAAACCTCCACACATTTCCTAGCCCTATAATCTGTCCCGCAACAGCCAAAAGAAACTCAATTTTGCTTGACCACTGTCCTCTCAGGTTCGTGGGATGTTCAGTACCCTCATCCAGTCTGAACTTGACCTCTGGACCATGCGTGTTATCCATTGTGCTGTGAAGAGACAAAATTTTACTTTAAGTTGGGATATTCACACAAAAATATTCATAGCATTTAAATGTCACTTTCCACCATTCTTATGATCACAAAATAAGTTAAAAAGTACTTCAGACATGACCGATTTTCAGCCCAGTATAATGTCTATTATCTACACAGTGCGAGCAGTCTTTCTGCATTAGGGTAACAGAGGGTAATTCTTTTCATCAATGTTGCTTTTGTTTGGCTGCTTTAGTTTCACAGTGGGAGCTGCAAATGGACTGGAAAATATGTGCCATGCAAAAGCTTCAAATCCTGAGACATTGAAAACAACATTCCTGTGTTTTATTGGTAATTTAGGGACCTGAAGGAGTGTGAGGCTCAGGGATGTACAACAACAGAGCCTGGATAGTGTACTGTGTAAAAAAACTACAACGGCAATATGAAAAGCAAAGTAGTAAAGCTTGTTTACATAAACAAATTGGATAAACAAGTTTTAAAATGTAAATAGAAAAAATGTTGATTTAAACTAAATCAACAAAAACCTTTTTCGAGAGGCAGATTTGCCATTTTTCTTAGGGCCGTTGAAACGGCATAATAGACATTAAGATTATATCAGCACAGGTAGCTTTTAAGTCATGCAAAACTTATATGCACAGTCCTCCAGCATTTTTAAAAGATAACGTATTACAGCTCATTCACAAATATGCTTAAAAGGACCATGTACAAAGTTTATTTGCAAACTACAAAATGCTAACTGTGAAATTAGAATCCTTAGGATATATGAAGCTTTAATCTAGCAGACATAAAAGGTTAAAAGTGTTTGGATCTTTTTGTTAAAGAAATGGTTGGGAAACTGATGATATGTACAGAGGCAGATTTTATGGACAATATGGCTTACTGCCCAGGGCAGCATGGTAAGCGGTGCCAGTAGTACTCAAAAATAAAAAAACGGTAAAAATTTCCTGCTACTTATTTTGGATATCAGTTTGATAGGGAATAGAGTGTGTTTGAACAGCACTGTACAGAACCTATGCTGTACACTGGAGCTGATTAATAAGGCTGAAACCTTTATTTAAAAAAAAGGGCTATTTCACTTTCATCGTAAGGAATCTGGCTTTTGTTACATTTTAAAGTCTGAAATATTTGATCAATTGGATTATTCTACACTAATCAGAGAATTTTTAGAGAAGTCACAAAATAAAAAGTTATTGTTTTTCACATAAAAAAAGGTTTTCTCAGGGAAGTGGGTGTGAGTTTGTGTCATGATCTGAGGATATTTGAGTTTTGCTTTGGACCTTGTTCTTGATTGTGTTCCAGGTGGTGCTTTGGTTCATTACTTTGAGTTAAGTTTCTTGTTCTGATTATTGTATATGTTTTCTAGGTGTCACTTTTATTCCTTACCTATTTTTGTTCATCATGCATTTTAGATTGTGTTCTGTGGGAACTTCCTTTGCTTGGATTGTTTTATTGCTTCTCTGTTCAGTCTATTCATGTTGTGTTCACTCCTGCCACAGCCTGGTCCACCTGTTTCATGCCCATCAGTTTCTGTTTGTACCTGTGTCTTGCCCTTCATATACTCCTCTGTTCTGTTCATTTCTCGCTGGATCATTGTCTATCCATACTGTCACCCAGGTCAAGCCTTTCCACAACTATTTGTTTGCCAAAGCCGAGCCTGACCCCATCCTCATGCTGCTTGTAACTTTTCGTTTATTCATTAAACCTTTTTATTTTACATCAGTTCCTGCCTGTCTGCATTTAAGTACTACTCCTGAAACCACTGCGACAGTTTGGTTGTGTGTGGGATGGTGGAGGGCATACCTACAAGGTATGATCTCAGTCAGAAAAAACTGAGGGGTTGCGAAATCAATGAGCAAGTTAGGGCAAGAAAAGGAAAACAGAAACAGACACAAGGACATAAATGCAGCGACTTCAGATGGCAGGAAGGCAAGGAAAGCTCTACCACACAGAAAGAAACTGATCCAACAAAAGGCAGAGGACGAGGCTTTTATTGAATATCATAGGTTGAAAAAGATGCATTTGTTCATTGGATTTAAGTTAAACTAAAGAATTATTCTTTTTAATATTTGATGTATTATTTTCTTTCTATTGCACTGCAATTTTAACAAGTATTTAATTATCTATTTTATTGTATTATATCTAGCATTATTTCACATTCTGTCAGAAACATTTTGCGTCTTTCTGTTTGGTATTTACGGTTTAGGTTTTAAAAAATTGTTATCTCTATAAGTTTTTTTGTTTATGTCTGCTGTTTCTTCACCAAGCTACACCTCTGTCCCTCATCCACTGTAATAGAGTTAAATGTGTTTTTAATCTTTTATTAGTTTACTTAGTTTGATCTTTTGTAAGCTGTGTTTTTTAAATCTCCTCATTTGTTTTTAATGTCAGTAAAGCACTTTCTCTTACACTGCATGAAAATTACTTGATTGTTAAATTCACTGGAAAACAGAGGAAAATAGAAACACCTATTCGGATTTCAAACTGCCCCAGAAAACAGACAGCAACTTAAAACAAGTTCACTAATATTAAAAAACTTAATTTTATGCGAATATAAATTCAGTTTTCATCTTTTGTTTAGGTGCATGCTTATAGTTTACTTGACAGGGATAATGTAAATACAGAGAGACTGCTGTAAGCAGAGTTACCTATATGCTTATTTCTGATTTGCAGCTTCAGGAAACGTGTTAAAAGGCTTTCCTAAAAGAACACAAGACCAAACAATTAGGTAAAAGAATAGTATGTTAAATATAATTACAAATTCATTTCCTTGCTTTTGTTATTCAGCAAATGTGACAAAAAGTAAAAAAAAACAACAAAACAAAACTGGTGTAGAGTAATTGAAAAGTCTTTGTAAAGTATAATGCCTTAATAATTGCTTTGAGTAGGGCTGCCACGGCTAGTCGACATCATTGACATAAACTACATAATCAACCTTGATATCAATATAATAATATAACTGAATCTGACTGCACCGTTCAGTGATTAGAATTAAGTGTAATGTATGGACCTGACTTTTGTGAAGTGCCTTGAGACAACATGTGTTGTGAATCGGCGCTATATAAATAAAACTGAATTGAATTGAATTGAATATTTGTGGTCGAAACAATTTAATTTCACAGTTTTAATTAGAGTTCAATCTTTGACATGATAAATATCCTTGCATTTTTAACTTGTTTTACATGCTACAGGTGGTTCTATACATTATATACATCATTTTTTAAAATGCAAATCCTAGTTAATATTTGTTTTGTGGATTTGTTGTTTGAAAATTCAAATAGATGGGAGCATATTTTTCTTGACGAAACTTGATCAAAATGTTTTTTTTTTTTACTTTAAATACTTCATTAGTTGATTGTATTAACAGTCCTAAATTCTTTATCCATGTTTTGTTTGGCTTCTTAGTCTGATATTAAACTAGCCTTGCAAACATTGCTTTTGCTACAAGAAAATTCACTTGATACAAGTCATTTGCAGATATAAAGCTTTATGTGTCGGTTCTTTAGAACGTGATGTTTATTTACAAGAGGAATTACTGTCTGTGGCGTCATTGTTGTGCAGGGAGGCAATGCACTGTGGGCAGAGAACAGCTTAATGCAGGAAGAGTCTTTTCACAGCTGCTATAGGTCTCTAGCATAGACATTTGTTTCTGAATTATGTCAGGATAAAGATTCATGAAGCTGCCTCAAACCTGGTAGGTGTTTAATAGCTCAAGCAACCATGCAGAAAGAGACTTTTAATAAGCATAAAACATATAACCAGTCCAAATAATTTCCAAGCTGTTTAGTTTTTAAATATGTTTTTAATGTTCCATTTATTATGTTGCTTGCCATAAAATAGTTTAACATTCCTCTCTGCAGCTTCTGTACTGCTACCCACCCATTACCCTATTAAGTGTCTCGCCCACGGCCAAAATTGAATAGATTAAAAAGTACTCTAAAACGAGGAAATCAGGAAAATCTAATAAAAATAAACACAACTCAGACTAAAAAGAAAAATAAAACAATTAAATGTGGCTTACTGAATATAAGATCTCTCTCTTCAAAGACTTTGCTAGTTAGTGACCTGATTTGTGACAATCAGATTGATTTATTTTGCCTCACAGAAACCTGGCTGCAGCAAGAGGATTATGTTACTATAAATGAGTCAACTCCTACTAATTATTTAAATTTTCACATTCCTCGAAATACTGGGCGAGGAGGAGGAGTAGCAACCATCTTTCAGTCCGATTTATTGACTAGTCCCAGACCAATCAATAGCTACAACTCTTTTGAATATTTAATCCTTAGTTTCCTCATCCAAATTGCAAAGCACTAAAACCACTTCTGTTTGTTGTGTTTTGTACCGTCCACCAGGCCCTTACTCTCAATTTTCTAGATCAGTTTTCAGACCTTTTATCTGATTTAGTGTTAAATACAGATAAGGTTATTTATAGTGGGAGATTTTAACATTCATGTTGACACTGAAAGTGATAGCTTAAATTAGCCTTTAATGCTATCTTAGACGCAATTGGCTTTGCTCAAAATTAACAAACCTACCCACCTTTGTCTTCATTCTCTGGACTCTGGACCTTGTGTGTGACATATGGGATTGGGGTGTAAAGACATAACAATATTTTCTCATAACCCTGTCCTGTCTGACCATTTTTAATAACCTTTGAGTTTAATTAACCGAGTACTCCACACCTGAAAGAAAATTTCATTATAGTAGATCATTATCAGACAATTCTGTAACAAACCTTTAAAGAAAACTGTTCCACCTTTGATCTCCT
The DNA here is from genome assembly GCA_036173005.1 of Crenichthys baileyi. Taxonomy (NCBI): domain Eukaryota; kingdom Metazoa; phylum Chordata; class Actinopteri; order Cyprinodontiformes; family Goodeidae; genus Crenichthys; species Crenichthys baileyi. The sequence continues at coordinate 162,929 of JAHHUM010000684.1, read as the reverse complement.
CATTATCACAGAAAACACAGTGGAGGGCAATAATTTTGTTTCTTCCCTTCACAAATTGATTCTCTTGTTCATAGTGTTGCCTTCATCATTGCGTGGTGCATTAGACAATGCAGCCCCCCTTGAAAAAGAAGGTAATTTTCATAGGAGGCAGGGCTCCCTGGTTTAACTCAGAGCTGCGTAAAATTTAAAGCACAATGTTAGAAAATTGGAGAGAAAATGGTGCTCTACACACCTAGAGGATTCCTACTTAATCTGGAAAAATAGCCTACTGTTGTATAAAAAGACACTTTACCAAGCCAGAACAGCTGATTTCTCATCATTAATAGAAGAGAACAAGAATAATCCTAGGTTTCTCTTTAGTACATTTGCTTAACTTACACAGAGTCATAGCTCTGTTGAGCCATCCATTCCCTTCGCTCTTAGCAGTCATGACTTTATGGGATTCTTCCGAAATGAAATTGATTCTATTAAAAATAAAATCTTTGACATACTCCCAAAGATGATTACTTCATCCTCAGCAAGTGAGACAGCATTGGAAGTAACTGTAGAACCTGATCTGTGTTTGGACTGTTTTGATCCTGTGGAGCTTCCTGAGTTATCAGAAATATATGCTTCATCTAAACCTTCAACTTGTATGTTAGACCCAATCCCAACCAAATTATTCAAGGAGGTGTTCCCTCTGATTACCAGCCCCATTTTAGATTTGATTTTATGATTTATCTATCCTTAGTAAATGGATATGTACCACAGGCTTTTAGGGTAGCTGTAATGGAACCTTTACTTAAGAAAACTTCGCTTGATCAAGATGACTTATTAAATTACAGACCTACAGCCAATGTTCCAGTCTTATCTAAAATTCTTGAGAAAATAGTTGCTAATCAAATGTGTAAGCATTTACACAGCAATGATCTGTTAGAAGAGTTTCAGTCAGGTTTCAGAGCTCATCATACTAATGATATTCTTCTAGCCTCACATAATGGACATGTGTCTGTACTCGTCCTGTTAGATCTCAGCGCTGCATTGGATATAGTTGATCACAATATTATCTTAGAAAGGCTGTAACATGCTGTAGGGATCAGAGAAACAGCACTAGGCTGGTTTAAATCTTATTTGTCTGACAGATTCCAGTTTGTTCATGTAAATGATAAATCATCTTCAAAATCCAGGGTTAATTGTGGAGTACCACAGGGTTCAGTGTTTGGCCAATTCTCTTCACTATATATATGCTTCCAATAGGTAAAGTTATCAGGCAGCATGGGATACATTTTCATTGCTATGCTGATGATATTCAGCTTTATTTATCCATAAATCCTGATGAGCCCAACCAGTTAGATAGACTACGAGCATGTTTTGAAGACAAAAAAAATTGGATGACTTTAAATTTTCTGCTTCTAAATTCAGACAAGACAGAAGTTATCGTCTTTGGACCGGAGTCGTTGAAAAAGAAACAGCTTAGTCAATCACGTAACCTGGATGCCATTAAAATGCATCTCCGGAACATTGCTAGAATTAGAAATATCCTTTCTAGGAGTGACGCTGTGTTGGGACCCACAGCCATGGATTACAACATGCGGTACGGACTTTTCTGGAACTTTCAAAATAAATTGCATTAACCTACTTCCGGCACAGCCAGGGAAAAGGGTAACCGCGGACTTCCCAAGATGCCACTGGCCGTATAACCCCCCCCCCCCCCATCATTCTGATGATGAGCTACAAGCTTCTTTTGTTAGCTTTAACCGCTAACAGCTAAGAACACGTGCTTCCTACTAAAGATCATCTACCCAGAAAGGTTATTAGTTTTTTAATCCAGTAAATAATATTTCCCTAACATTATTTTACTAAACTTGTTAACCAAGTAAACACCATTAAGCCCCATTTCTCCAGAAAGATTAACAGTGGACTAACCTAACTTCATTTCCAGGTCTTCAAGATAATCCTCGGTTCTCAAACATTGCATGGTAATGTTGCATCACTCGTTCGGTCTTGATTTTCAACCATCTTTAATCAACTTGTTTATATTGTACATAGACCATTAGTCTTTCCTATTCTTTAATTCTGCTTGGTAGTTTAGTTGGATTGTTTTAGCATAGTAAAGAGTTTGTTGATTGAAGTATGTTTGTTTTGTTAATAAATTCTTGTATTTTAAGAAATTGTGTGAATTCATTCCATGCGTGTGCAGAGTTTTGCTGTTCAATAATGTCAGAGCTTGGCTCACCCTTTTCGATTTTGTCCTAATACACCGCCTTACTGGGCTGGTATTCACAGGACAACCCTTAACAGACCAAAATATTATTTGATAAAATATTAAAGTATTAATATTAAATATTAAATATTATATCCACATTCATAGTCACAACATATTTATGCCTCATGTTGTAATCCATGGCTATGGGTCCCAACACCTGAAAAACTAGTCCATGCATTTGCTACTTCAAGGCTGGACTATTGCAATTCTTTACTTTCTTTATATCAGGATGTCCACAAAATGCAGTAAAAAGCCTGCAGCTGCAGCAAGAGTTCTGATGAAAATTAAAAAGAGATCATATTTCTCTTATTTTAGCTTCCCTTCATTGGCTCCCTGTTAAATCCAGAATAGAATTTAAAATTCTCCTCCTCACATATAAAGCCCTTAATGATCTAGCTCCATCATACATCAGAGATCTGATTGTTCCATATGTTCCCAACAGATCACTTCATTCTCAGACTGCAGGTTTACTGATGGTTCCTACAGTCTCTTGAAGTAGAATGGGAGGCAGATCCTTTAGTTATCAGGCTCCTCTCCTGTGGAACCAGCTCCCAGTTGTAGTCCGTGAGGCAGACACCCTGTTTAGTTTTAAGGCTAGGCTTAAAACTTTCCTTTTTGATAAAGCTTATAGTTAGAATATCTTAAGTTATACTGAGCTATCTCTGTAGGTATGCTGCTATAGGCTTAGGCTGCTGGAGGACATAATGACCACTTTCACTCTATCTGCTACATTGTCATACTCCAATTTTGCATTGTTTGCTGTTATTTCAGCTTTTAACTTTATGTTTTGTCTCTTTTCTCCTCCTAGAAGCTACAACTGGCCTGACTCTGTGTCTACCTGTGACACCTTCCAGGGTGGGGCCATTGTCCAAGCCTCTGCTGGCAACAACTTAATGCTCACCTTCTACTGATGATACACTTGGCCCTGTCTTTCAGTGTTTAACCCTGTCTCTCCCCTACTGACTGAGCTTTTACTGTGACTAACTGTATGTGCTCTCTTTCATACTCTAACCTTGAAAACTGGCTCAGAGTTTATCTGTTCTTTCTTTCTAGATGAAACGACTAAAGGAGCTACATCCATTAACATTTACTTTTCCTTCCCATAGAAAGTACTCCTGGATCAGTGCATCTGTGTTCTTTTCGTGTCTTTGCTCTGTTCTCCCAAACCCCCGGTCGGTCGTGGCAGATGGCCGCTCATACTGAGCCTGGTTCTACTGGAGGTTTCTTCCTGTTAAAAGGGAGTTTTTCCTCTCCACTGTCGCTACATGCATGCTCAGTATGAGGGGTTGCAGCAAAGTCAACGCCAGTGACTCTTCACTTTCTCCACATGCTCATTCGGGTGGAGGGAATGCTACAAGTCACTGACTTGATGCAATCTGCTGGGTTTCCTTAGATAGAAAAACCTTTTAATCAATTTGAATAAATAACTGAATCTAACTGCACTGTTCGATAGTTAGGATTAATTGAAATGTGTGTACCTGACCTGAAAGACGTATGGTTCAATTGAATTGAGTTTGTGAAGTGCCTTGAGACAGCATGTGTTGTGAATTGGTGCTATATAAATAAAATTGAATTGAATTAAGATATGATGGGTAGATGGATGAAGCTAAATGCAGGAAGAAATTCTGTTAGAGGCTGCAAAATACTATAATGGGGAGGAGGCTCACCATCCCATGATACGACTATAAACGAACAGCCAGAGCAACAATGGAGTGATTTATATCAAACCATATTCATGTCTAAATTAGCGAAGTTAAAGTCAAGACCTAGATCCAATCAAGAATCTGTGAAAAGACTTGAAGATCTCTGATGTTCTTATTGCAAAAGGTTAATATTTCAGTCATCACAGCAAAGGGTGGCTACTTTAAGGAATTCAAAATATAAAACATATTTCAAGTTATTTTACAATTTTTGATTTGCTACTTCATTCCACATGTTTTCATTCACAGTTTTCATGCCATGGGTGACAATCTACATTAAAAGTAAATAGTCATAAAGGTAAAGAAAACAATTAAATAAGAAAGCGTGTCTCAATTGTTTGACCGGTAGTGTATATACAGTACATCTGGAAAGTATTCATAGCGCTGCACCTTTTCCATATATAGTTATGTCACAGCCTTATTTCTGATGGTATCAAATTAATCTCTTTCCGTAAAATTCTACACACAAAACCCCATTATGACAATATTAATAAAGTTGTTTTTGAGATTGTCTCAAATGTATTACAAGTAGAAAACTAAGAAATCACATTTACGTAAGTATTTATAGCCTTCATTTAATATTTTGTTGATCCACCATTGACAGCAATTACAGCCTCATGTCTTTTTGAATATGATGCCACAGGCTTAGCACACCTGTCTTTAGGCAGTTTCGCCCTTTCTTCTTTGCAGTACATCTCATGCTCCATCAAGTTGGATAGAAGACGTCATTTTCAGATCTCTCCAGAGACTCTGGCTTGGCCATTACAGGACATTCACAGGATGGTTCTGAAGCCACTCCTTTGAGATTTTGGCTGTTCTTTGGGTCGCTGTCCTGCTGAAAAATGAACCGTTTCCTAGTCTGAGGTCAAGAGTGCTTTGGAGCAGATTTTTATCTAGGATGTCTCTGTACATCACTGGATTCATCGTTACCTCTTTCCTGACTAGTCAGCCATTTTCTGCTGTTAAAAAACATCCCTGTCGCATAATGCTGCCACCACCATGTTTCACTGTAGGGATGGTATTTGCCTGGTGAAAAGCTGTTCCTGGTTTCCTCCAAACATGGTGCCTGGCATTCACACCAAAGAGTTCAATCTTTGTCTCATCAGACCACAGAACTTTGTTTCTCATGCTCTGAGAGTCCTTTTGGCAAGCTTCAGACCGGCTGGCATGTGCCTTTTTATTAAGGAGTGGCTTTCGTTTGGCCACTCTACCATACAGGCCTGATTGGTGAATTGCTGCAAAGAGGGTTATCCTCCTAGTTCTCCTCTCTTCACAGAGGAACACTGGAGCTTTGAAAGAGTGACTATTGGGTTCTTGGTCACCTCCCTGATTAAGGCCCTTCTCCCCCGATCGCTTAGTTTAGACGGCTCTAGGAAGAGTCCTGGTAATTCCAATCTTCTCCCATTTACAATTGATGGAGGCCACTGTGCTCACTGGAACTTTCAAAGCAGCAGAAATTGATTGTATCCTTCCCAAATTTGTGCCGTAAGACAATCCTGCCTCGTAGCTCTACAGACAACTCCTTTGACTTCATGCTAGGTGTTTGCGCTCTGACATGCACTGTCCACTGTGGGACTTTATATAGACGGGTGTGTGCCTTTCCTAATCATGTCCAATCGAGTCAATTTACGACAGGTGGACTCCATTTAAGTTGTAGAAACATCTCATGGATGATCAATGGAAACAGTATGCACCTCAGCTCAGTTTTGAGCTTTATGGCAAAGGCTGTGAATACTTACGTAAATGTTATTTCTTAGTTTTCTATTTGTAATAAATTTGCAACACTCTTCTTTCACATTGTCATAATGGGGTATTGTGTGTGAGGGAAAGAGATCAAATTGAAACCATTTGGAATAAGGCTGTAACATAACTAAATGTGGAAAAAGTGCTGTGCTGTCAATAGTTTCCGGATGCACTGTACGTGTAAAAAAGTGGGCATGGTACTGGTAATGTTTATTAAAAATCTCAGTGTTTGACCAAGTATAAAATAATGTTAGAAGATTCCCTTTTTGTTTTATTAGGTGTTCGACTATTGCAGTGTTGAGGTCATACTGTCCTTTGATTTTAAGATTAAAATCCAGCAAGTTCATCCTTGAAAATTGACGCCTAACTATTGTCAAATTTGATAAGCTGCTCAAAGAATATAACATTTATGAAAAGGGATAGATAACTGTGCATACAGAGCGTGAATACAAAACCTGATATCAGTTGAAAGGATAGCTGCCAATCTTATTTAGAGCTCTCTATTTTTGACTGTCATATGACCGTAAAGTCTGTTTGGATATTAAACAAATACGTCTTCATACTTTGATTGCGCATTGTTATATATATATTTTTTCTGTAGACACCAGCCTTCTTTTCAATAATGCCACCGCTTAGATGGGGCAGTTGTTTTTGTGTACTTTACAAGCCCAGCACCAACACTCTCCTGGCAGCAAGCTGGATGAATTCCTTTAAAATGTTTTCCTTTTTGTGTAAAAAGGGGATCAGATAGAGTAAACAGGGTGGTGCTGGGTTCGGGTGCAGACAGGAAGGCTTTAAAAAGAGAGCAAATGATCTATAGCTTCAACTTTGTACAAGCTTTTTTGTAAAATACATATAATGTAAGAGGTACTTTTAGACATTGTAAGAAAATGTGCATTACAACGTGTTTACAGTATAACTGTTTCTAACAACTTAATGGTGTTTCTCCAGAATTGTATCTGTACCTATTTTAATCCTTGACACATCACACTTGTTGGGACATGGGAATGCAGTGCATCCTTTGTCACTGTTGCTTTTTAAAATGCCAGGCCATCACTTGCTTGAACTCATGAGCTCACTGGAAACTTTCCGTTTAGTCTTTTTATGCAAGTGATTCAGAAATCTAGAGGTATATTGTTCTGCTGTAGGTTAAGTCCAATATATGTCAGTGCTGTAATAAAAAAAATCTTTAAACACGAGAAAGCATAAAAAAGCACATTCAGAAATGTAAAAAATATTTTCCTAAGACAATAAGAAACTTATTGGAAATATTTTTAAGAGCTTATTGTGAAGCCTGTTCAAACATTTGCATCAGAGGAATACATTAGTTTGTTTGCTTTTTGCAGCTAGTGTAGAGTGTTACACTAAACAACAGAACTGCCTCACTGCAGCATAACCAGTAACCTTTGGCCTACATAGTAAAAGCTCCAAGCCTTACTGTTGCTCTGAACTACGTGATCCCAGCTATGTCTTTCTATTTGTGGAAATGAAACAACAAAAGACGTCACTTGGAAAGTTTCTAAAATAAACAACTATGAAAATCATGGCAAGACATAAAAGAAATAGAATAATACCTTAAAAGGATGCCGTTTCATCTGGTCCCTTGAGAGGAAAATGCAAGTATAAAACCCCCAACCTCACCAGTACACACTTTATGCCCAGAAGCGACCATGAGTGAGTCTATGAGGAGGTCTGATAGAGCTGAGTGGTGTGACAATGAGGTAGAACAACAGAGAAAGAAGAAGAGAGGGAAAAGGGGTGGCGGGGCTGTTTCTCAATGAGCCAGTTAAGGCGGGGACTGTTCTAGCAGCCCGGGCCACATGGTCTCGGTAAAGAAGGAGGAGATTCATACAGTAGTCATTCAACTGGACACTTGCTTACATACTTTAGGCGCTCTGTATCTACACTATTATAGCTCTAAACCATTGCCTCACTCTGACTTTAAGGTTATTTTCACTGTCAGTCCCACCACATGGGTAACAACCTTAGCATTTTGCGCGTGAACCCTGAACAACAGTATTAGTATAAAAAAATACAAGAAACAAGACATCTAGTACCTGTTAATGGTACTTCTCCAGAAAAAATAAATTACTTTATTATGCCCTTGACATGTTAACTGCTTACACAAATACAAAGTGAATGCTATGCATATCACTTCTATTTGATTCTGTATAATTTGTTGTGCCTTGCAAGAGTATTCATACCCTTTGAAATTTATTGCATTCTGTAACGTCACAATCACAAACTTTAATGTATTATTGGGGGATTTAAAATGATCGACTAACACAAGCGCATAACTGTTAAGTGGATAAAAAAATTATACACTGTGTAATAAAACCCAAAACATTTTCATCAAATCAGACTAAACTTTTCCTGTTTTAGCTCAGTTAGGATTAGCAAAATTAGTTATATTTACTAAATGCTAAATATATAAGCAAACATTTTTTTTTAAGAATTTTTATAACTTTCTTCACAGTTAGGTTGATCTATACAGTTTTCCTTTTAAACTGTACCACTTGGATTAAGCTTTGTGTGTACCCTTTCACAAGCCTCTCAGAATAGTTTGCTGGTATTTTAGCCCTGCTGTCCTGACAGAATTGGAGTTACTGAGTCAGGTTTGTAGGCCACTTTGCTTACCCACACTTTTTTTCAGCAAACAACTTTTCTATTGGACTGAGTTTAGAGAACTGTGATGGCCACTTCAGTTTTTTATTGCATGGTTTCATGTATATTCAACAGGCAGTTGGTGCCCTCTGCTGTTTGCTGAGGATGGGTAGAAAATTTGACCAGCTACTTGGAACTACACTGAATTTTATACCTCTCAAGAATTGACCTGATTTCCTGCACTTTGATTGGCTGTGGGGCAGCAGAGAGTGGGGCTTTCCCAACCCGGCTTTTAATGGAGGAATCTCGACTGCCTTTGAGACTTGCTTGTGGTTTATTGCAAAGTTAGTGACAGTATTGTGTAGTGTGGTTGTCCAACTAAGCATAAATCAAATATGAATACTGTAAACAACAACAACAAAAAATCCTCTCAAAACTTGAATCACAAAATGAAAGCATCTAGCTTATAAATGGTGGAGGTTTGTATTCAATAATTGAGAATTTTGGTAATTTGTGGTTAAATGTGATAAAAAAAAAAAAAAAAAAAATTCTTAATAATTATATTTAAACCTTACTGCAAGGCTGTGCAAATACCAGTAAAAATTAAAAAAAGGAGATCTAAACCCAAATCAGGTGTTACAAAATTCACTGTAAAACCCAGAGATTGTACAAGATTGCTGATGATGTAGCATAGTTGTTTTTATTCTTCTTCACCTTGGTGTGTCCACCTTCACTTGGTGGACACTCCATTCCCTTTGTTAAAAGGGCAACACTTTTCTTTGAGCAGCCTCTAGTGGTCACAAATGTGCTCCACAGCTTCTCGTAAAGAGGCTTTTAAAGTGCTAGCAGCACCTGCATAACTGGATGCATTGTTTAGATCCATAATAATGTCCAAATCAGCGCAAAATGTTAATTAGCAAAGCATAAGCTTCCGGCTGCCATGAACCCCATCACACGTCACTGCTTTGTGATATTAGTCCACAGAACATTTCCTGAAAGTTTTGGGGAACAAAAGTGAAACAAGCCCTTGTGTTTTTTTGGGTCACCACTAGTTTGGTCCTTTCAACTTTTACCTACTTTTATGGAATCTGCTTTAGGCTTGAACCCAACTCTTTCTTCCCCTTTTGTGTTTAGAAAAAAAGACATGAACGACTCAATAAAAATGTCAGGGTTAAGCATAGACAATTAATTTATTAATTTATAACCAGCTTTATCAGCGAGCTGTGTTATCTCCTAGTGGCAGTTGGAATAAAGCAGGGTGGCATCATTCCACTTTATGCCAGTTCACATTAACTCCAGACATCTTATTATGTCACAAAAATAAAACTTGATGTTGTTCATGAGTGTATAATTTACAGAATACACCAGTGTTCCAGTTTTACATTACTAACTTAATAGTTCACTGTGTATTTTTACTGTGTACAAGCTGAAGTGCACCCTGGCAAGTTTTTAACCCAACAAAAGCTTGCTGAGACATAATAGCTAAAGAGTTTTGAACATGCAGCATTGTCAGTATGAACATATAAACATTTCAAAGGAAGAACTATTTGACCTGATCCGATATAAAGCTGCAGCCTTACCTGCAAAAATAAACACAGACATAAAATATACAAGTTAAAATCCATTCTTTTATACAAACTGTTTCTTTTTTTGTTTTATGATGATATTTATTACTATGAAGTCCCGGTCATAGTAATAAATATAAGTTGTAATCTTTCTGTGTAACTACATTACTGTGTCTTTTGAAGGACAAAGACTTACAACCAAATTTAGAAAGACACATATAACATAACATTAAACTTAAAAAAAAGTGAAAACACTATTTTAAAATTAAAAAAAGGGGCCTACAGGAGCTGCAGATCTGAACACGGACGTTTGAGAAATCTGAACCTGAGGCTTGAAAGGGTCTGACAGAAGATGCTGCTAAACTGGTCCAGAACAAAAGCCCAACATGTAAGTCCGGTCTTTGCTTTAAGAAATTTAATCTTGACCTAAGTCTTGAAGAGTAAAGAAAAACATAGTTTAGTAAAGAAAATAATTACAGAAGAAATGCAAGGTGTTCAGGAAGAGCACAAAGAAAGACGGAACTGAAACGGGAGATAAAACTAAGATAAAACATAAATTCTATTCTAAACAAGACAATCAGAGACCGCATGCCTCAACCCCCCAACGTAGAGTCACTGATACCATAGAAAAAAAAATTGGATCTGGACCGTTATCCGGATCGCAACTAAAATTTAAGTTATTCTTCTTCAGGTTAAGACAAACCTCTGGTTAAAAATTCATAAGAATTTGTAACTTTTTCTATACAGTTGCTAACACACACAAACAAACAAACTCAACTTAACATAAACTTGGTGGAGGTAAAAATTCTTCCAGGATTCTGGTCAGCGGGGTACACGCTGTATCAACATAGGAGAAACAACCGTACACACACACTCACAAATAAGGCACATAAGGCAATTTGACGTGGCTAATTCACCTAATGTGCATGTTTTAGGTATTTAAACCTAGCTAACACTACCAGTACAACACACCCCAAACACAAGATCAAGAAAATCAAACTAAGTTACCTCAAAATAAAGACCAAAAAGAAAAAGACCTATGATTTTTAAATGAAATTAAAAAACCCAGCAGAAAACAAATTTGTGACAGCATCACAAATTTTCCTGTGTCAAAATTATTTTTAGACAAAAAAAGAGAAGAGAGCTTATGTTTTGCCACACTTGGAAGTTGATTTATAATTGAGAATATACAGTCCCTAGCGAAAGTATTCGGCCCCCTTTAACTTTTCCACCTCTGGCCACATTTCAGGCTTCAAACATAAAGATATAAAATTCAAATTTTTTGAAAGAATCAACAACAAGTGGGACACAATCGTGAAGTGGAATGAATTTTATTGGATGTGTCAAACTTTTTTAACAAATAAAAAACAGAAAAGTGGGGCGTGCAATATTATTCGGCCCCTTGCGTTAATACTTTGTAGCGCCACCCTTTGCTGCAATTACAGCTGCAAGTTGCTTCGGGTATATCTCTATCAGTTTTGTACATCGAGAGACTGAAATTCTTGCCCATTCTTCCTTGCAAAACAGCTCGAGCTCAGTGAGGTTGGATGGAGAGCGTTCGTGAACAGCAGTCTTCAGCTCTTTCCACAGATTCTCGATTGGATTCAGGTCTGGACTTTGACTTGGCCATTCCAACACCTGGATACGTTTATTTGTGAACCATTCCATTGTAGATTTGGCTTTATGTTTTGGATCATTGTCTTGTTGGAAGATAAATCTCCGTCCCAGTCTCAGGTCTCTTGCAGACTCCAACAGGTTGTCCTCAGGAATGGTCCTGTATTTGGCCCATCCATCTTCCCATCAATTTTTGACCATCTTCCCTGTCCCTGCTGACGAAAAGCAGGCCCTAACCATGATGCTGCCACCACCATGTTTGACAGCGGGGATGGTGTGTTCAGGGTGATGAGCTGTGTTGCTTTTACGCCAAACATATCGTTTTGCATTGTGGCCAAACAGTTTGATTTTGGTTTCATCTGACCAGAGCACCTTCTTCCACATGTTTGGTGTGTCTCCCAGGTGGCTTGTGGCAAACTTTAAACAAGACTTTTATGGATATCTTTGAGAAATGGCTTTCTTCTTGTCACTCTTCCATACAGGCCAGATTTGTGCAGTGTACGACTGATTGTTGTCCTATGGACAGACTCTCCTACCTCAGCTGTAGATCTCTGCAGTTCATCCAGAGTGATCATGGGCCTCTTGGCTGCATCTCTGATCAGTCTTCTCCTTGTTCGAGATGAGAGTTTAGAGGGACGGTCGGGTCTTGGTAGATTTGCAATGGTCTGATACTCCTTTCATTTCAATATGATTGCTTGTACAGTGCTCCTTGGGATGTTTAAAGCTTGGGAAATCTTTTTTTGTATCCAAATCCAGCTTTAAACTTCTCCACAACAGTATCTCGGACCTGCCTGGTGTGTTCCTTGGTCTTCATGATGCTCTCTGCGCTTTGAACAGAACCCTGAGACTATCACAGAGCAGGTGCATTTATACGGAGACTTGATTACACACAGGTGGATTCTATTTATCATCATCAGTCATTTGGGACAACATTTGATAATTCAGAGATCCTCACTGAACTTCTGGAGTGGGTTTGCTGCACTCAAAGTAAAGGGGCCGAATAAAATCGCACACCCCACTTTTCAGTTTTTTATTTGTTAAAAAAGTTTGACACATCCAATAAATTTCATTCCACTTCACGATTGTGTCCCACTTGTTGATTCTTCACAAAAAATTAGAATTTTATATCTTTATGTTTGAAGCCTGAAATGTGGCAAGAGGTCGACCAGTTCAAGGGGGCCGAATACTTTCGCAAGGCACTGTTTATATATAACTGTCCTAGCTAGAACAAGTTGTGCTTTAGAGCCTTTGCAGAAAGCCTCTAACATATAATCAAAGTGTAACTTTGCCTTCAGCTTTGAGCCCGGCCCTCCACACTTTATATCTCTGAAGAATGCAGGAAAGGGGTTGACTGGCATTTACAGGCCTGGGGCTGAGGAGCGTAAAGGTGAATGACAAGCTTTTATCTGTAAAATAATTTTAAGGAGAAGCACAGAGCACCTGCACATAGCACTATTTTCAAATCAAAAACCTTTCACCATTAAAATCCATGGGAGCAGAGTGTATAGAGGTGAAAGACCATGGTGATGCAGAACTCAATCTATTAGAGCTGTAGGGTTGAGCCGTTGCTGAGACTCTAAAAGAAGGGGCAAGGTCAAACTGAATGTAATGCAAAAAAAGACCTGAATGTGAAAAAAGCATTTTGGTAGTAACAGTTCTAAGAGTGTAGAGGTGTTATTGGCATCACAAGCACAATTTCAAACCCTAGTCTTTCTCAATACTAGTGCAGATTGACACCCTGAAGTAACCCTGTTGTATTTATTCTGTCTGTTAAAACAATCAGAAATAAGCGAATCCACTTCTGGAAACAAGTGGATGTTGAAAACATGCCCAGGACTGGCAAGTTTACCCAAAATGAGACTGCAAAATGTAAAAATAAGTAAAAATATCAACATAGGACCTACAGCAGGCTTTTACTACCACTGATATGAAAGTTACTAAACGGGTCTATGTGTCATTAGAGATGTCCAATCAGGAACCCTTTGCTCTGTAAGAAAACCTTGAAGGGTCAGACTAAGGGTGATACAGAGAACAATGACAAAGACCAGAACTTCTGCCCAAATGTTCTTGAACATTTGGACACCAGAACAGAGGAGATGTTTGGTATAAACCTCATACAGCATTCCAGGATGAGAATATTAAATCAGCTGTGCATGGAGGTAAAGAAGTGCCTTGGTTTGGGGAAGCTTTGCTGTAGCAAGACCTGGTAAGCTTACCATCATAGAATCAAACATGAATCTTTCTGTGTTTTAGAGGATGCTGGAGGAAACGTGAGACCATCTGTTAAAGAATTAAAGCTGAAGCAGAACTGGACCCTGCAACAGGACAGTGAACCAAAACATGCTTCTCCAAGGATTGACTAACAATTAGAGAAAAGGAAAATCAGGGCCAAGTAAAAGCCCAGATATTGATCTCGTTAAGATATGGTGGGGTGACTTGAAACTGGCTGAACATACAGTTAACACCTATCTCGCAGCGGAAAGTGAAGAGTAGGGCAAACATTCCTCAGACCGATGTTTAAAACTAGTTCATGGCTACAAGATGTGTCTCAATAACATTGTGTTCAGCTAATGATGGAAGGATTAAATATTAGCGGGTAAATATTAGTGGTTTTTTTCAGTTAGAAAAAACGTTTTGTATAAAGACTAAAAACAAGGTTTTTTGATGTTTACCTGTAATTACACCATTTATTTTCAGAGATAAATAAACAGAAAAGATTAGACAATATGTGAAAATTACTTAATAATAATTAATAATTACGAGCTAAATATTTAATGGGATGCCCCAGTATTTTCACATGACTGTATACACAAAATAAAATGGGGTCAACTAGAATCGTCTTTGACTTTGGAAATACTCCAGAGTGACTGCTGGTAAAACATAAATATAACAAAATAAAAGAGCTCTTATTATTATCAGGATGATTATTACGTGCCATCAACTTAGGGCTTATCTTCACTCAGGGGGAAGGAATGCTGTAAAGTCAATGACTCAGTCCATTGCCTGGGTTATTTAAGACAGAAAACCATGAACAAAATTACCAAAACAAAAACGTGGATTCATAATTATATGTTTCTGTTTATAATTGGAGCTCTTTGTCTTGTAAAGCGGCATGAGACTACATTTATTGTAAGTTTCCACCATAAGTTAAATTATTTGGATCACAAAACATATTAAGAATAGTGAACATGACTTTTATTTTTTTATGTCTGAGTACTTTAATGATTACACCTTTCAAAAGCATGAAGCTACCTGAGCAAAGTGTGCAAAAGGTCATGTTTGAATGATATGTTATGTTCATACATGCACTTACTTTTCTATGACTTCAGGTATAAAGTGCATGTTAAAAATAGGTGCTTGACAAAGCTGTATGGCTCATATAAGCTACAGAAAGATAACCCTATAACAGTAAGGATGAGAATTAAACGGTAGGTGTACTCACTTATTGTCACCCTCTGAAGCCTGATGATATCCTGGGAGTTGCTCTTCTTTTGTTTCAGCATTTTCCATTTTAAAGCAGCTGGACTTGCCTCTGGGCTGATGTCTGTTTGTGATTCTCTGAATAAAGTGCTTGCAAAGACCACAGGAGAAACGTGTTGGACAAATCATTACAGGATTGTAAATGAATTGTCTTTGGCAGCGTCTTCCAAAGCTATGCCGCAGAAAGTTACATAAGTACAAGGAACTGCAGCTGTGCACAGAGTTAACATGACAAGAACTTTGTTATATTCAGTTACACAGGGAATATTGTGTAGTTTGTATGCTAAAGTACAATAACACGTGTTATGTATGCTCTGTAATCAAACCCCTTGAACTTTTTCACCTTTTGTCATGTTACAACAAACTCCAATGCAATGACCAATACCAAAATATTGTATAAATGTTAAGTTACGGAAAATGATACATGGTTTTCAAAATGTCTGAAAACTTTGGCATACATGAATATGTATTCAATCCCCTTTAGTCCCCTTGGGGAACAATATGAAACAAACCAAATCATGAAGACCAAGGGACACAGCAGACAGGTCAGGGATCAAGTTGTGGTGA
Organism: Crenichthys baileyi; assembly: GCA_036173005.1. NCBI lineage: Eukaryota > Metazoa > Chordata > Actinopteri > Cyprinodontiformes > Goodeidae > Crenichthys > Crenichthys baileyi. Next base: position 147,411 of record JAHHUM010000684.1, on the reverse strand, counting down.
AGCTTAAAGCAGGGTTAGGTTATAAAAATAAATTTCCTAAGCTTTCAACATCTCACAAAGATGCAAACCTCCTAATAGATGGCTATCCATCTAAAGTGACCAAACGAGAAGAAAGTTACTTAACTCTGAAGGAGGTGCAGAGTCAAAACAGACAAAGCACTGCATATTAACCTTAACAATAAACTGTAAACAATAAATTTATTCCCAATCAATTAAGCGTCATCTGTGTCAAACAGAACACTACCTAGTAACTCATCCTAAATCTGTTAGGGGTCGTCACAGTAAAACTCTGACATGCCTAAAAATACAAATTCATATTTTTTATTCACTATTGCACAGGACACGTGAAAGTAATGAGCTTGTTTTCTGTTAAATGGACTTAAGCTCCATAGTTAATATTTTCCCCTTGAGTTAGAAATTTAGACAAAATATAGCAGACACAGAAGTGAAACTGTGTTCCATTCATGCAGAATACAGACATTCATGGTAGTTGCACAGTGGTGGAGTTTGTAGCACTGTTGTCTTGCAGTAAGAAGGTCATTAGTTCAAATCTTTTCTGAATGTAGTCTACATGTCCGGGTTCTCCGCGGGTTTTCTGGCTTCCTCCCACAGTTCAGAAACATGACAGGTTATTTGGTTAATCTAAACGGAGTATGTGTGTCTCTCTGTTGCCCTGTGATGGACTGATGAACCTGTCCATGGTGTACCCTGCCACTCGCCCAAAAAATTTGAATCCAATGTTTAAATGTCAAAGGTTATGTTAAATACAGACTTCTAGTGGTGAACAAAAGAACAGGCCTTTTTTAAAAGCTCAAATGTGAAGTTCAGCCACAAGAACGGCCTTTTTCTTTAATGGAAGAGTTCAGACGTTGGTGCAAATATTTCTGTAGATATAATTTCATTTATCATTCATTTATTGTATATATTAACATTAAGTATGGTCAGCTTGGTAAATAAGAGCTGTTTGCTGGATGACTATATAAATGACTTATTTTGATGGAAGGTATAGAAACTTCGAGAAAAGAAGCAACAAGTGTAATTTTGCCTAACTATGCCAAAAAAAACACAATCTTGTAATTTGAATTTTAAATAAAATGTCATGATTTATTTACATGTTATGATGTAAATTAACAAGGTGTTTCATTTATCGAGTGTTTATTGTCTGTAGTGATGGTGGTATGTATCACAGCAGGAGATCAGGACTGGGCATGTTGCCTACATTTTTCTATATATTGTAGTAACCTATTTTGTAGATGTTATAGTTAGGGAATGAGTGGACACAGTAAGTTAATATTAAATTATATCACCCTTTCAGTTTATTTTATAGCTTTGATGCCTTCTAAAAGAAACTGATATTGTAGCTCATTTAATAAGGCTTTATGCCTTATTTGTGACTAGATCGTTTAGTATCAGTAAGAATTATAGTGGAACACCATTATCTTCCTATAGTTGTTTTGGATTTGCAGCGCAAAAGAACAGCAGGGAATAAACTCTAGGAAGCGTTCAGGTTAATCCGTTTGACAGATATGTGTGAAAAAAATGCATCTTGCTTCTTAAACAAGCAGACTGCTGACTTTACTGCATTTTATATCAAAAGGAAACAATGTCTAAATAACAGCTAACAAGTAACTGCACAGTTTTTGAAACAGACTATGTTCCTTGTATTTTAAAGAACAACATGATGGGGAACAAATGTACCACAACTAAGGCATGTTGCCCCCAAGATAAACGTGAAGCCCTGCACAGCGTCTGGGATGATTATCTATTTTATCTGCACAAAACATTCACTGAAAACTGGAAATGTAGCTGTTTTGGTTCTGAGGATATAGACCGGTTGAGTTATTCTCACTGGCCCCTCCCTTCAGAAACATATACTCCAGGTCTCATAAAGAAGCAGGTGTTCAATCTCCTGAAGAGAAAGGAAAGTACTTATGTTCAAGGTAAGACACAGAGGTCTTATTTATTTATATACTTATTTAACTGCACTAATTATTGTTTAAAACTTGGACATTTAAAGGACAAGTTACAAAATTATACAGTGTTGTAAGGTGTTATTTAGTTTCCTACAAGAAAATTTGGTTTCAGCTATACTGATTTATTAATTAGCTAGCTAGCTATAGCCTGATGTGTGTGTTTGTGAGTATATATTATCCAGATAGGTAGATACATGGATTACAGGACAACTTTAAACTACTGAAGTTAATGATATATAAATAAAAGACAGAACAATATAACACACATACAATAAATGTACAGCTTTAAAAAGATGCTGACTTCAAAAATTCATGTACTGAAATGTGCCCCTATGTTTCAATAGAGCAGAAAAGGGTTCAAATTGCATTTATAACATAAATAATAAATTGTTGGATTTTTTTAAGAATAGTGACTGAATTTATATTTTTAACTGCTCTCTAGGAAGGCCATACTGGATTGTAATGTATTATAGAGTGTAGATGTATAGTGTTTGTGAATGTACTGTTTTCAACTAAAAATAAATGATGGCCAATAGTATACTGAGTTATACTCATCTAATCCCTAGGTTAAAAATGGACCAAAAACAGATTTCCCAAATGAAAACAAAACCAAAAGATGGGGACAGATCTGTAAGCATTGAGCCAAAAACTCATGTGAGGGACCAGTGGGCCACAAAGATGGAGTTCATCCTGGCGGTGGCTGGACACATTGTGGGTCTTGGAAATGTTTGGAGGTTTCCCTACCTTTGCTACAAAAATGGAGGAGGTAAGTGTTTCTTGTTGTTGACAGCTGGAACAAATCTTTACATCTTCCTGAAATGTCAGGCACATAATGTTATGAAAATATAGCAGGATTTAGGTAACTTATGTGAGGACTGAAGCATCATCTGGAGTTCAAGTTTTGCTATTGTTACGCTTTCAAGCACCATAACAGGTGGTCACAGAGCCGAATTGACTAGTAGCTATGAGGCGTGTGTGTGTGTGTGTGTGTATGTGTGTATGTGTGGGGGGTAAGTGTTCCCGTAAGAATGGCTGTTCTTACAGGAACATTCCAGTAATTTTCCTCACAGGAAAATTACAGGAATGTTTCTCTGCACCACTTATCCAATGACAAATCCTCTCGGAAGGACGAAGACATGGTAAAAAGGCAGGCAAGGGTCAGAAACACAGAGGCACGTAGTAATTGCAGAGATAAATGTGGAGTCCGACAGGGGGCGAGGCAGAACAAAAAATCCAGAGCCAAGTTCATAACCAGGAGATCAGAAATTGGCAAAGAAGCAATGCTGGAAAGTTATACAGAGAACTGCTATCAACAATCTGGCAATATTTCTGGGGCTGGAGGAAGCTTAAAAAGAGCAGAACACAGGTGAGAGGCAGTAGCGCACTAAGCAGGCGCAGGTGGGCTGAAAAAACTGATTACTGCCTGACATGTGAACAGGCGTGAAAACAAACTAACAGACTGAAACATTACAGAGGCAAGATTTAAAACAGCTCCCCTCTCCTGAAAGCCTTTTGCACTGTCTGTCAGTCAAAACAGCCTTGCCTGTTTTTAAAAAAGGCACTGGCTTTGCTCAGGGATATACATATAATGTATTTAGCATGATCACAATTATTTAAAAAAACTATTGCAGTGACATATGGCATAACGGTAGAGCAGGCACTTCATATACTGTTAATATCTACCTTATAGAGTATTTTGTGATAAATAAAAATGATGAAAAACTTATAGGAGAAGCATATTGCCTTTGTGTTGAGATTTCTGAGATACTAATCACTGACATGCTTGTTTTGAAGGTGTTTTCTTCATTCCCTATGTTTTATTTTTGGTCACCTGTGGCATCCCACTCTTCTTCCTTGAGACATCTTTGGGTCAGTTCACCAGCCAGGGTGGAATAACATGTTGGAGGAAAATATGCCCTCTTTTTGAAGGTATGTGCCACACTTGTCATAAATACAACAATATAACTGGTTGGAATCATCAAGGTTACAAAGTAAAAATACCAAAGCCCTCATGTTTGTGTTTGATGATTTTGTGCCTGACCTTTTCAATGCTCTGCAGAAGTGTTCATACCCATTGAACCCTTTTAGCTTCTGTTATGTTACAGCCACAAACATCAGTGTATTTTTTTTAGGATTTTCTGTGACAGACTCACGCTGACAGTGGTGAGCTACATTGTAGCCACAGCTGCCCTGGGGCGCACTGACAGAAGTGAGGCTGCCAACTTCACCCTTTGTTTTCATGCATCAAAAGTGATTATCAGTACTTTTCTTAAACATATTGATTAACAAAATCCAGTAGCCCTTACTATTATAAAAAAATCTTACCGTATTGCAATTCTATTTATCCATCATAAATGTAAAAATCATAATTCCATCCACAATCTTTTCTATATTTTTAACATTATTTATAAGAAATCATCCTTCATTCACTTTTTCATTACATCTTATCCATGTAGTATGATCATTAGATCATACTACATGTATTCTTTAGAATACTAATATTCTAGTATTCTATGTAAAAAAAATTACATAGAATTTAAAATTCTCCTTCTCACATATAAAGCCCTTAATGATTTAGCTCCATCATACATCAGAGATCTGATTGTTCCATACGTTCCTAACAGAGCACTTCGTTATCAGACTGCAGCTTTACTGGAGGTTCCTAAAGTCTCTAGAAGTAGAATGGGAGGCAGATCCTTTAGTTATCAGGCTCCACTCCTGTGGAACCAGCTCCCAGATTTAGTCCGTGAGGCAGACACCCTGTCTACTTTTAAGGCTAGGCTTAAAACTTTCCTTTTTGATAAAGCTTATAGTTAGAGTGGCTTAGGTTATCCTGAGCTATCTCTGTAGTTATGCTGCTATAGGCTTAGGCTCCTGGAGGACATAATGACCACCTTCACTCTCTTCACTACATTCTCATACTACTCTACAATTTTGCATTATTTGCTGTTATTTCAGCTTTTAACTTTATGTTCTCTCTCTTTTGACTTCCTAGAAGCTATACCTGGCCTGACTCTGTGTCTACCTGTGACATCTTTTTGGAGGGGGTCATCGTCCAAGCTTTTGCTGGCAACAACTTAATGCTCACCTTCTACTGATGATACACTTGGCCCTGTCTTTCAGTGTTTAACCCTGTCTCTCCCCTACTGACTGAGCTTTTACTGTGACTAACTGTATGTGCTCTCTTTCATACTCTCCTTGAAAACTGGCTCAGAGTTTATCTGTTCTTTCTTCCTAGATGAAACGACTACAGGAGCTACCCGCACCATTCCAAACCCTTTGTGAAGTGCCTTGAGACCACATGTGTTGTGAATTGGCACTATATAAATAAAACTGAATTGAATTGGATTGAAATCATTCATTTGATACTCTAAAGATTACATATGATGAAATGAGAGATACATTTTTTTACTCTCAATCTTAGTGATACACTTCTGCACAAGAAGTGTATCACTTCTGCTCCCGGACTTCACAGCTTTAAAATGTAAATATTTAAAAGATTAGCAGAGGTTTATATTTTATTGATTTGATTGTTAGGGTTTAATTAATTTCTGCATGGATACATGGAATGCTCTCATCTCATTTTGACAGGGGATTTCTGAGGGTACTTGGTAACTCCGAATCTTATTCAGGGGTATCAAAGAAAATAGCACTAAGACAAATGCACATCATCCTGTTTAGTTTTTATATATAAAACATTTAAAAGTTGGAGATGTGTCCTTTTCTTTGTCCTTTACAATTATGCGTTACTTTGTGCTGGTCTGTCACATAGATTCCAATAAAATACAATATATTTTGTGGCTGTTCTGTAAAATGTGAAAACGTTCAAGGGGTATAAATACTTTCTTAAGGGCACTGTACTGTTACCACTACATGTTAGTTACTCTGTGTATGTTAACGTAGATAAACCGCAAGCCAAGCCCGTTTACATAACCCTAAATCAGAACGTCTTGCTCCTGAGATCTAAGATAGCAGCAACTTGGACATGAGTAGACAGGCTTACTGATGACACATTCTCTGGAGACTGAGCTTCTGCTACCCACAATGCATTGCAAACATCAACTATGGTTTACAATAAGATACAGGACCAATACTGACTGAATAATGGGTTTTAGCTTGTACTTTTAACATGAATTGCTACCTATTAATTATGAAATATCAATTGCATTTTACTGAGGGTAGAACAGACACTGTAAATGTCGACTTGGTGCACTGTATTTCAAGTCAGCTCATATGTTTTTTTTTTTGTTGTAAGTATTTCATTATGCTATTATGAAGACACCTTTCTCTCCTCAGGCTTGGGTTATGGAAGCCAAGTGGTTGTTTTGTACACTGGGGTGTATTATATCATCATTCTGGCCTGGACTTTTCTCTACCTGTTTTCCTCCTTCAGAACTGAGCTTCCATGGGTCAGATGCAACAATAGCTGGAACACAGGTACAAAGCAGACTTTCAAGGTCTTTTATGTATACGTTGGCGTCTTGTATTTCCTCTGCTAATCCCAACATCTCTGTTTCCTTGGAAGACGCTTGTTTTGAATATGGTCATAATGACACATCCTCTCTGCACCTGTACGCCAACATGACATCTTCAGTTGTTCAGTTTTGGGAGTAGGTATCAGGAAGTGAAACATCATTCCAGACATGATGTTTTTGTGTGTTACTGAATAAATTTTGTTACAGGAGGAGAATATTGGGGCTGTCAGATGGAATCGATAACATTGGAAGTGTTCGGTGGGATCTGGCCCTTTGTCTGCTTCTTGTCTGGGTCTTGTGTTATTTCTGTATCTGGAATGGAGTTAAATCCACAGGAAAGGTACCGACCAGAACTAGAAGGTAACCTTTTATTTCTGATTTCATATTAACTTGTCCCCACCATACCTTTAATCGTTGTGCTTTAGGTCGTGTACGTCACAGCTACTTTTCCATATGTGATGCTGGCAGTGTTGCTTGTCCGTGGACTTACTTTACCAGGAGCCAAAGATGGCATTGTTTTCTACCTCTATCCTGACCCGTCCCGCCTCGCTGACCCAGAGGTACCATATCAAAACTTTAACTGTTTGGTTTTGTCTTCTATAACTTAAATAATGAATATTTGGTTTTGCACTTATCCTTTGAAGAAAATATTGATAGTCCAATTTTATAATCCTTATGATCAAAAATGTTCAGCAAAAGACTGTGACCCAGGTGAAAGACAGTGCTGAAGAAAATCTTGGTATTCTGTGTAATATTAAGTACTTGTATGCAAATGTTAAGATAGCTTTACCATGAATTCTGTGTTTCTACATGGGAAGGGCACAAAGTGTGGAATATATCAGTGTATTAGACAATGAAGGTTAGTGATTCATATTTAGCAAAAAACTCTCAGCAATGAGAGTCTGAGTTTCTTTAAGGATGTTTTCACAGGCCAGGGCCTGCATGCATTTTTTTGCTTAAACTTTTGTTTTAACAGCATTCATTCTGCTGCAGCAGTTTGACTTAATATTAGTCACACTTAGATCCGATGTAACAAGATGAATACTAAGATGCACAGCTTAAAACTTTCAAAATCGCAAAGATACAGTGCTTTTACAATAATATTATTATTATTCTTTGAGTTGTTCCAAATTTCATAATAATACAACCACAACAAAAATGAGATTTACGGGCTTCAATGGCATAGAGCAACAAAACATAGTGGTTGTGTTAAAGTAGTAAATATAGTAAATAGAAAAATGAGGCTTGGTTTTAATTTTTTTTACAACCAAAAACTTTAAAAATGTGGCAGAGGTTTGTTAGAGAACCTTAGTGAACAAACAGCATCATGAAGACCAAGAGAGAACACAGGTCAGGGAAAACGTTCTAGAGGATTATAATCAGGGTTGATTTATAATGAAACTCCCAAGCTTTGAACATCTCCCAGAACATTGTTTAACCCATCATCTGAAAATTTAAAGACCATGGCAAAAACACAAACCTACCATAATATATCCTTTCCTCCTGAGCCAACAGGGTAGTTGAGGAAAACATTAATCTGAGTATCAAGAACAAAGCCAGTGTTTGAAAGAGAGACAAAGTCCTGTTTGCTGTTTGCCACAAACCATGTAGGAGACACAACCAACAAGGTGATTTGCACAGATAAGTCCAAAATTTAACTTTGTGACCTACATGCAAAACATGTTTGACAGAAATCACAGCCATGGTGTAGATGGATGTAGCAGCATCATGCTGTGGTGATGTTTATTTTTCAGCAGAGACAGAAAAGCTGGTCAGAGTTGATGGAAGAATAGGGGAGAGCTAAGCAGAGAAGAGTCCTGAAAGAAAGCTTGTTAGATTTTTAAAAATACTGAAGGTGGATGTTCACCTTCTATCAGGTCAGCCACCCTAAACATACACAATGTGGTACAATGTGATTGTTTTGATGGAAGAATATTCATGGCAGGATCTCATAATAATTGTCCAGACCTAGATCCAATTCAAAATATGTGGCATGACAGAAAAATGAATGCTCTCAGATGCCCTCCTTATAATTTGAAAGAGGTTGAGCAATTTTGCTATTAAGAACAGGCAGATCTTAAATCCTGCAGATGTGGAAGGCTGGTAGAGACATACCCCAAAGAACTTACAGCTATTACTACTGTGAAGGATGTCACTATACAGCATCCTCTGAGTGGGCTGAATGCAATTTTACACCACACTTTTCAGATTTTTATTTGTAAAACATTTTTAAATCACGTGTCTCTTACCATCCATCTCACAATTATGCACTTCCTTTTGTTGGTCTATCTCATAAAATCCAAGTAAAATACACGAAAACTGGTGCTTGTTATGTGGCAAAACTGAGAAAAGGTCAAGGCCATGAAAACATTTGCAGACCACTGCAGTCACATGCAATGCTTTGACTGAGGATCTATGTCTAAGGACATCAGCACATATTGGATGTCAGGACTTTAAACTCAAACATGCTGCAGAGGGAGCAAAACACTTTTAACTTGTGGATTTGAACCACCTCCCATTTGATTATAAACAAAACCATGTGTGGTTAGTATCTTACCCATGGCATGCATTCAATGAATTCACAGATTGTTTATATAAGAATCACCTTACATCACTATACCAGGTGGTTTTTACACACCCCAAGCGCACACACACACATTTTGGGAACCACTGACGACACCTATATTGAGAGCAAAACCCCGATTGTGTTACAACCACAAACAGTAATGACATAGGTTAACAGGCTTCATTTTGAAAATAATTTTGAGCATATTCTTTCATACCAATATATAAAAGAATAAATGCCTATATAATGACCAATATAAGTAAAGTTTTCCTGTTTTTACTTTTTTCTATGTAAGTTTACAGTGCATACAAAAAGCCTAGTTTAGTTTTTTGGTGTATAAAAATGAGACCAAGATAAATAATTTCAGAACATGTCTTACCTTTAACATGACCCAGAACTTGTACAAATCTAACTTTTATAAAATTAAAAGTCATAACAAAATAATATAATGTGACTTCATTAGTGTGCACATCCTCAAACTGATTTTGTTGAAGCACTTTTTCAATTGTATCACAGCACTCAGTCTTTGTGGGTAGGAACCTGTCAGCATGCCACATGTTACTTGAAAATATTTGCCCACTCCTCTTTGCAAAAATGGTCTAAATCTTTGATGTTGAGGGGAAAATTCCTGCGCAGACCCTGCTCCAGATATTAACCTTATAGATCTTCAGTCATATTCATCTATGAGCTCTGGCTGTACCACTCCATAATCTTCTAGAGAAGCCATTAGTTGGATTTGGATGTAAGCTTTTGGCTGGTGGTCATCCTGAAAGATGATGTTCCTCCTGATCTTTAGGTTTCTAGCTGAAGTCTGAAAGTGTTGTGCCAAAGTAGACTGTTATTTGTAACTGTTTCTCTGTACACTGCCTCAGGCCCCAGTTCAAGAAAAACAGCCCCGAAGGATAATGCTACCACCACCATACTTCACAATATGATTTTGGTGATGCTGTGCTGAGCTGATGTGCTGTGTTATTTATTTTTTTTGGCAAAACATACCATTTGGAATTATGGCCAAAAAATTCAGCCTTTGTTTTATTGTTTTATCATTTCCCACATGTTTTATCATTTCCCACATACTTTGAGGAGACATAAATTGTGTCATTGCATACTTTAGCGGGGCTGGATGGTTTTCCTCACAAGAAAAGTCAGTCCTGCCACCCTACCCTATAGCCCAGACACATTTAGAACACAGGAGCTTGCTGTCACATGTACTAAACAGCTAGTGCTTTCTACTTTAATGTTTCTGTAGCAACCTCTGTGGTAAGTTTTCTTCTTGTCTTTTTATCAATTTTGGAGGGGCATCCAGTTCTTGGTTATATCACTGCTGGGCCATATTTTCTCTACTTGATGATGACTGCCTTCACTGTGTTTCATGGTATACCTATTATCTTGCAATTTCTTTACTACCTTTCTCCTAACTGACACCTTTTGACAACGAGGAATGCATTGTCAAGAGCTTCCCATGTATTTGATGCATCTCACAGTTCTGCAGTGTGATGCCGCTAAGAACCTGTCAGGCAAAGCCTACTAAAACAGCTGAACTTTATTTAGAGCTAATCAGAGGCTCTTTAAAAATATGCTGGTATCTGCTGACTCCTATGTAGCATGAGTTTCAATTTAGTGAATAATGCTGAAAACAGCTTCATCTCCAGTTGTAAGGAGGTGTGCACACTTATGCACACTTATTATCTCAGTATTTCATTTAGTATTTTTCCATTTGGAAAATTTCAGTTTGTTTTGAATAGAGTTGTACAGGTTATTGGCCGAGAAAGTTTTAAAAAGTTTTTGTTTTGGATTCTTAATAGGGGTGTGTAAACTTTTTTAATTAAATGAGACATGCACATTTAGGTTCTGGCACTATAATGAAAAAAAAAAACATTAAAATTTTCAGGTATGGATAGATGCAGGCAGCCAGATTTTCTACTCCTATGGAGTTTGCACAGGTGTTCTGACATCTCTGGGAAGCTACAACAAATACAACAACAACTGTTACAGGTTTGTGTGTGTTTTTATCACTCTGCTCATACTTACCTCATCATGACACACTGTAGTTAAGACATTGTCTTCACATTTGACTATCTCTTTAACAGGGACTGTATTTGCCTATGCCTATTAAACAGTTTAACCAGTTTCGTAGCCGGCTTTGCCATTTTCTCTGTGCTTGGTTTCATGGCAAAAGAGCAGAATGTGGAAATTTCCTTGGTGGCTGAATCAGGTACTGAAAGTTGCTTAATCATGTATAACAGAGGTTTACAGTTATTGTGCTGTGTTTTACTTATGAGAATGACTTATTTAATATCATTTAACAGGACCAGGCTTGGCATTTATTGCTTACCCTCGAGCTTTGGCTTTAATGCCCCTCCCTCAGCTTTGGGCAATATTCTTCTTCGTTATGATTATCTTCTTGGGATTAGACAGTGAGGTAGGAAGCACAACAATGCTTAATGTCAACCTGAAACTGTTACACAAAAGTGAAGTTGTAACTTTACTGAACAGTATCTCTTACCACAACAGTTTGTGTACCAGGAGTCCTTGGTTACAACCATCTCCGACATGTATCCATCCTTCTTTCAAAGAACAAGTCGACGCAGACTGCTTCTTCTCACAATTTGTACTGGATGCTTCCTGGTTGGTCTTGTGATGGTAACTGAGGTGAGTGATTTGATCAATAGGGCCTTCATTTACAGTATGAACAGATGTAAATAAAGCTGACTTAAATTTAAGATACAACAAAAAACAGGTCAGAATCCTGATGACCGCTGGAACTTGTGACATCAAAAGCACTGATATGTGTGAGATGAGAAAACACGTTTTTTCCTCATTTAGAGAACCACAAACTGATCAGTTAATGCAATTTATGTTTAGAACAACCCATGGATGTGATGCCCGATCCACGAAATTCGGTGTCTACACCTTATGTAGAGACTCAAATACAATCTCATCTCTGGTTTTGGAACTTAAAAAAATATCCTTAACTATTAAAAATCACAAACCTCACTAAGTGAAATTTAACAAATTGGTTGCATCAGTGAGGTTAACATGAGATGATATGTATCTATCTGGATATACAATGTCCAATGATAATAAAAAAAAACATTATATATATGTATATATATATATATATATATATATATGTGTATATACAGGGGTTGGACAATGAAACTAAAACACCTGTCATTTTAGTGTGGGAGGTTTCATGGCTAAATTGGACCAGCCTGGTAGCCAGTCTTCATTAATTGCACATTGCACCAGTAAGAGCAGAGTGTGAAGGTTCAATTAGCAGGGTAAGAGCACAGTTTTGCTCAAAATATTGAAATGCACACAACATTATGGGTGACATACCAGAGTTCAAAAGAATACAAATTGTTGGTGCACGTCTTGCTGGCGCATCTGTGACCAAGACAGCAAGTCTTTGTGATGTATCAAGAGCCACGGTATCCAGGGTAATGTCAGCATACCACCAAGAAGGACGAACCACATCCAACAGGATTAACTGTGGACGCAAGAGGAAGCTGTCTGAAAGGGATGTTCGGGTGCTAACCCGGATTGTATCCAAAAAACATAAAACCACGGCTGCCCAAATCACAGCAGAATTAAATGTGCACCTCAACTCTCCTGTTTCCACCAGAACTGTCTGTCGGGAGCTCCACAGGTTCAATATACACGGCCGGGCTGCTATAGCCAAACCTTTGGTCACTCATGCCAATGCCAAACGTCGGTTTCAATGGTGCAAGGAGCGCAAATCTTGGGCTGTGGACAATGTGAAACATGTATTGTTCTCTGATGAGTCCACCTTTATTTACTGTTTTCCCCACATCCAGGAGAGTTACGGTGTGGAGAAGCCCCAAAGAAGCGTACCACCCAGACTGTTGCATGCCCAGAGTGAAGCATGGGGGTGGATCAGTGATGGTTTGGGCTGCCATATCATGGCATTCCCTTGGCCCAATACTTGTGCTAGATGGGCGCATCACTGCCAAGGACTACCAAACCATTCTTGAGGACCATGTGCATCAAATGTGTATCAGGATGACATGTGTATCAGGATGACAATGCACCAATACACACAGCAAGACTGGTGAAAGATTGGTTTGATGAACATGAAAGTGAAGTTGAACATCTCCCATGGCCTGCACAGTCACCAGATCTAAATATTATTGAGCCACTTTGGGGTGTTTTGAGGAGCGAGTCAGGAAACGTTTTCCTCCACCAGTATCACGTAGTGACCTGGCCACTATCCTGCAAGAAGAATGGCTTAAAATCCCTCTGACCACTGTGCAGGACTTGTATATGTCATTCCCAAGACGAATTGATGCTGTATTGGCCGCAAAAGGAGGCCCTACACCATACTAATAAATTATTGTGGTCTAAAACCAGGTGTTTCAGTTTCATTGTCCAACCCCTGTAATATATATATATATATATATATATATATATATATACACACACACACACACACACACACACACACAGATACATACAGTACATACATACATTTCAAGTGATAACATCTTTGGAATTTGGGCTTCTAATGAATAATGCAAAAATGTATCTCCAATATCTGCTTGTTTCAGATTATACACAAATATTTTTTATGTATAATTCACTTGTAGATTTACAAGGTTTACACAATATTCCAATTTGCCGTTTTACAATTAGATGTTTGTGAAGATTTATGCACTTCAGAAACTTGAAAATATGTGGCCTGTAAAAAATTGTAAACATTTATGATCCATCCATCCGTCCATTCCAGGGCCAAGTAAAAAACGTATCAGTTTCTGGGCACACATTCGTTTTTAACACAAACCAGTCTAAGCTTAGTTGCGGAACAACTGTATTTCATGCCAATCCATGATTTCATGGCCCATGATATCCAAGAATTAAAATGCATCTTACTCTGTTGCAAAAATGACTCAAGAACATAAAGAACCTACGCCTTTTAGCTGGTGTCAAAACTTCACAGATTCCCACTGATTTGGTCATTCACTGAGAACAAGTCTGAGGCACCAGACAAGCCATTAAAACATAATGTACCATAGCTAAGGTACATGCCATGTTCCCAGTGATTAAATTTGTAAAAACAAAACCAAAAAAAAACTGAAAAATCACAAGAAAATGTGCTTAAACAGATTATTCAACATTCAGCTTTTGAGGGGAATTTTATAAATGTTTAGACTGATGTTTTGTAGTTTGTATACAGTTTGAATAGGTCCAGTGATGAATTTTATGACATGTTGTCACGGAGTTTTCTGACCCACATGCAGAATCAACTAGGACACGAGGTAAATGTTAGTTTATTTACAAAAATGAATTCTGAATTTAGGCGTTCTGGTTCCACAGTGTCCCGAAGGAGAAACAAGAGTTAATACGATGCCTGTTGTGGAGCAAGTCTTGCAATAATGAAATGAACAGTGGCTTAATGTGAGAAGCTGGATGGTTGGTGTTGAGAGCGGTAAAAATCCTGGTGATATTCTGTGAGGGCAATCTTCATAGAATCTCTAAGAGCAAATAGGTTTAGGCTTGAGGTCCAAAGTTACAAATGTTAGAGAGAAGTGAACAAAGGTTTGCAACAAGGGAGCTGTGAGAGAGTTTGAACCTGGATGGCAGAGAACAAATCAAGGTGTGAGCTTGAAGGAAAAAAGGAGCAGAAATAATAACACTTTCTCAGAGTGAAAGATAAAAAAAAAATATCACCCATGAGAATGCGGGTGGCTTGACTGTACCGGTGAAGTTGACCGTCAGACAAAGATTGGTTGTCTCACAGCTCCTAAATCTATAGCAGTCTGATGAAGTGATTATCGACAGGTGTGCCAGCTGTCAGTGGCAACTGCACCCTCCAGCAAAGATCCTCTCTGAAAACAAGACCTTCTGCACTCACACAAATATACACACTCACACTAGGATCCTGACATTTTGTGTCTTTTGCAGGGAGGCCTTTATGTTTTCCAGCTGTTTGACTTCTATGCCTGCAGTGGGATGACACTTTTATTTTTTGCTATTCTTCAGTCTGTCTGTATTGGATGGTTTTATGGTATGCAATCAAAATACATTTGCTTTAACTCAGTTTTTCAATGGCTTTCTGTATTTTGCTACAACATGTTCGCACACTAAAAGTGCCTATTGTTTTAGGTGCAGATCGTCACTATGATAATGTAAAGGACATGATTGGTTATCATCCCTGGCCTTTCATGAAATACTGCTGGAGATACTTCACACCAGCTATCTGTACTGTAAGTGTTAATTTTGTAATATATTGCATTAATTTATCTTTTTTTCATACAAGCTTTAAGTCATTGAGAGAGAGGGTCTCAGAATATATTATAGTAAACTTTAACCCCGTTAAAGACATTACAACACAACTTTTCAAGCTAGTTTGTTTAGGAGAGGGCATCTCTGATTATAATCGGTTAAGGGAATATTTAAGATATACAGTATTTGTGCACACACTTACAAGCCATTTTAGTAGGTACACCATACCAAAATCAGGTCGGACTCCCTTCTGTCAACCAAATTGCTTTATTTCTTTGTGGCATAGCTTCTAAAAGGTGTCTGAAATATTACTCTGAGATTTTGGTTCCACGTTGAGATCACATTGTAACACAATGGTTGTGGATTTGTTGGCAGCACATCCATGAGGTAAAGCATCTGCTTTGCTTTGAACTTTAAAAATATTATTGACTTGTGTATTAGCTGCTCTCTGTGAAGCCCTCACCTGCAAAGACAGCTGTGTGTGCACAGCCTGCAGAGTGAGTCACATGACACTTCCAGACAGGAAACTGCAGCAGCATAGTTGCCTCATTGCTAGCTGGGGCTACAACAGAGAGCAGACCAACAATAGGTGTCAAAGGTTTCAAACTAAAAAGCACTTTTTTGTTCATACAGAAGTTTTACAACTCGTTTATTTTCTTACTACCCTTCATCCCGTTTATCATGTTGTAATTCATACTTTATATTTGAAGATCTTTATTACTTAGAATTGAAAACCAAGGTTTTGAATGTGGATTTAGAAAATGGTTTCCAAATATTATATTATATTATATTATATTATATTATATTATATTATATTATATTATATTATATTATATTATATTAAATTATATTATATTTTTCTTAGAGCATAAATGTCTATTTATATTTCCAAAGGGGTAAACGTTACATTTGAACACTTTTCAAAATAATATTAAGCACATTTCTGTATAGTATAATAAACATTAAATACTTAAATACTTTAATACTTTACTGGCTTGCTTGTAGAAATTTCTCAGAAGCTTTATGCCTTCAGTGCATTAATTAAGTTAACGTTTTGCCTTTTTGTGCCTTCTGTTTTTTGTGTTTGCTTCTAGTTTACATTTCTGTTCTCTGTGATCAAACATAAACCTCTGAAATTCAACAACACGTATGAATACCCATGGTGGGCCTACACTTTGGGACTGTTCTTCACACTCTCTTCAACATTATTTGTTCCACTGTGGATGCTGTATGCTGTGAGTGTCACTCCAGGAACACTAAAACAGGTAAACATATTCAATCAAAGGGCAGAATTCAAAATAAAAACAGTTGCGTTAACTAGGCATCAAGACTCCGAGGACATACAGAGTATCTGATGCGAAAATAATCTGTTATTTTGTCATTTAACAAAATACTCTGTGTATACAGTCATTTAATAATTTGGAGATAACATTAAAAGCTAAAACATAACTGCATAACTCCCAAATAAATCTACTCTTGATATATTTGAGAGGTAGATTTTTACATTGCACCTGTTTTCGATCTTCATTATAAATTATCTTACCACATATTAAAATGGCAAAAATATTTTTCCTTGTCATTACACAGAGGCTAAAACATCTCTGCACTCCGGCAAAGGATGTACCAGCTGGAACAATAAAGAAATCAATAAACCCTGAAGCATTTGATACATTCACAGACTTGTCTACACTGCGACCGGTCAAGCGTCATAACGAAACAGAAAACAGAATTCTGAGGTCATCGATGGTTTAATCAGCCATCTATCTATCTATCTATCTATCTATCTATCTATCTATCTATCTATCTATCTATCTATCTATCTATCTATCTATCTATCTATCTATCTATCTATCTATCTATCTATCTATCTATCTATCTATCTATCTATCTATCTATCTATCTATCTATCTATCTATCTATCTATCTATCTATCTATCTATCTATCTATCTATCGTTGTACCCACTTGTTTTTAAGTTTTATCATAGGTACTCTTCAACTGCGGGTGACGGAATCTAAAACAAAAAACCACATTGTGTGATTTGTAATTAATTAATTTGCATTGTATTGCAGTATTTGATATATCAGGAAAAAACCAGAAACTTTTGTTTGCAACTACAGCTCGTCCGTCTGTCCGTCCGTATATATAAGGTGTGTTAGGGAAGAAAGAAAAAAAAAATTGAATTAGTTGATAGATTTTATGAGGCAATGGAAGATTTAGGTAAAACATTCGTAAAGTAAAAGCACAAATGTGTGAACCAGATTAAATATCCTCCCTGCACTTATACAGACCATCAGCTTGTTACAGCAAACCAGCTCAGGTGACATCTGAAATTGTGGAAAAACTGGTCTGCAGGCTGTTCACAGCTTTATTCACAATCTAATTACAGGGTAACGTAAAACAAAACTGTTCAGCAAATGAACACACCGTACAGCACAAGTGCAGCTGCTGGGGGGGCTCTGCTTGAACATAAATTTTGCTCTCTCGTCTTTTAGGCCAGCAATTTTTTTAGGACTTTCTGATTGAAATCTGTCATTTTACAAACAAGTCTTTTTCCACGGAGAGTGGGGCCTATGCATTTAACCTCTCCTGGGTCATTATGTTTCTCAGAAAAGTTTTTAAGGTTAAGGAACCCATCAGCTTCTGCTGTGGTTGTGGGTGTGATCTTTAGAAGAGTGAAGGTTTCTAAAAAAAAAAAAAAAAAAAAAACCTCTAGACTGATCTCCATAAACAACTGGCATATAAATCTACTCTGCTGTAGATGAGACCAAGTTCTGTCTTCAGCTTGCTACCATTCAGCACTGGGTAGGCCTTCAAGGTGCTGTGCAGTGCATCATCCGGAAATTAACTGTGATTTCCTCAAATCATTCCCCCTCCAACAAGGTTGCACAGACAAGATTGTTTGTGAAGCGCTCCCTGGTGTGTCCAGAATGGTGTTGCACACCTACAGAGAGAAGAACACAAAATCATATAGAGAAAAAATAAATGTCATTAATTTATTTTTGTTCACATTTACCATCTGTTGCTGCATGATTTTGTAAATTAATATCTTTTTTTTTTACTACTGCAATTGTGACATGATTTGAAATATTTTTCAACAATTTTCATTGTCATAAACTAAGCTGCTTTGCTCACCCATGGAATGGAGAGAATTTCTGTAAGGGATAAAGATAAGTCAAAAGTAAAAATGGGAAATAAATAATGATGAATAAAAGTGATGATCATATTACTAATAGGAATACTTAATATCTGATGATTGTATTTCCTGTTAAAATTGCTGGATGTTCCCTTTGATGTGGACTAAGTCTATGTTCTAGGTCCACATGTGGCACAATGTTGTGAAAATGTTCCAGTAAGAACCTGTAGTCCTGATGTACCAGCAGCATGGCCAAGGGTTCTGCCTCTATGATAGTACTGGGGTCAGAGTTATTCATAAGCAAGGATGGGTCGAGATTCACCTCTTTGTGAACTATTGTGTGAGTAAATAGTCCAACAGTTTAAGGAAAATGTTTTGTGAAAGAGTACAGGTACTAGACTGGCCTCTCTGCAGTGCAGACCTGTCTCCTATTCAAAATGTGTGGTGCCTTATGAACCCCAAAATACAACAACGGAGACCCCAGACTGTTGAACTAAAGTTGTACATCAAGCAAGAATGAAAAAATATTCTACCTACAAAGCTTTAAAAATTTGTGTTGGCAGTTCTCAAATGCTTATTTAGTGTTGTTAACAGGAAAAGTGATGTAACACAGTTGTTGGCAAAAAAAAAAAAAAAACAATAAAGTTTATCAGTTTGAAGATTAAATATTTTGTCTTTGTAGTTTATGCAGTTGCATATAGGTTGAACAGGATTTGCAAATCGTATTTTGTTTTTATTTACGTTTTTCACAACATCCCAACTTCCTTGGAATTGGGGTTGTAATCATTTATTAAGTTTGTTCGAGCAGTGAAGGTCAATCTGGACTAATCTTTAATGTTTTAATTAAGGCTTTCCTGTTTCCCATCACATTCTGATTCTCTGAGTAGAAACTCCGCTGTTTCTTCTTTTAAATGACTACAAGAAAATTGTACTGTAAACATGGACTATTTTCATTTATTGTTTATGCCTTTATGCCACTGGAGGGCGCTAAATTGTTATGTTCAAACAGGTCAGTCACCAAGGTAATTATGAAAAGCAGACTTGTCTTCGAAAATGAATTAAACAAATAAAAGAATCAGTTGTTTGTAGAGCTTAGGTAGGCATCATTAAGTGTTTGTCAGGTGGCTGATGTAATAGAAGAAGACACATAATAGGGAATCCCTCTGGTGGTAAAAATTAGCCTCCTTGGTTTGTCTTCCAAATGTTCCATAGGTATCAATACATGATATCAACAATTAGCTCTCCTGACTGCAAGGGAAAATATACTCGTTCAATTTAAGTTACATAAACCCTTTTCTATGTTTTGTCCTCCCAATTGCCCTTGCAGTATCTTGGGGAATAACGCCCCTCCCCTCCCCTCCCCCTACCACAAACACAAAATGATTTGGCCACTGACACAACTTCTGGCTCTGAGTTATTAAGTATACTCTAGTAAGGTATAAAATTCACCTGAGGAACACGCCTCAAGCTGCAGGTACAGCCTAGCAGCTGGACGGCTCAGCTGTGTCCATGTTGGGTATCTTTGCTAGTGGAAGTTAGAATTAGATCAGGTCCAATAAGTTAACGTTTTCAGCGTTAGCGAGACTGTTGTCTAGAACAGGGGGTTCCCAAACTTTTCCATACCCTGGCCCCCCAAACAGCATTAGCTTCTGGGCGGGAACCCCCTTTTGCAAAACCCACAGAAACATCAACTTTTAAAATGTCTTTTATTAACTATTCAATAATCAATACATTTATTTAATATAAGAATATTATTAAAATATGATAACACAATTATAATCTCATTAAAGAACATTCAACAAACTGTTGTGAATAAGAACAATGTTTTTTTTTAATCATCATCCCCAACCTTTCTGAGGCCCCCCTAGTGCCCCTGGCGGCGCTCTGAAAACCACTGGTCTAGAATACGAATGATTAGGATCACCCAGGGGTATGGAAAATCAAACGTGCCACAATTCAATAAATTCAAACTTTCCTAAATTGATTTTTACACACAGGGATATAAAAAAAACCTCAAACATCTATACTCATCCTAAATAAAAAAAATATATAAATAATTATTTTTTATTTAAATCTTTAGTAAATATTTCATTTTTTTTTCACTTCATGGTCATGTGCTGCAGAACATCACGAATTTATTTTATCTCTCCACCTTATAAATCAAATCAATCATTGGTGCTAACACTACTACAATAACGTTGACTGGTCTGCAGCTAAGCTGATGTGCAAGGTAAGGGTAAGGGTTTTGCTTAAGTGAGACATAGCAGCAGTTATATCATGGTGTATTTTAGCATTAGATGCAAAAACAAAAATTTTACAATTTTATGTATTCTTTTACCATATATTTGATTTAATTTTAATTGCGATTCCCCAATTTAATTATTAAATTGAGTAATAAGTTGATATCTTTAAAATATATAAAGAATAATATTTAGTTATTTGAGTTATATATATATATTTCCAATTTTATTCAAATTATGATAACAATGTATTTAATTTTGGAGATTTGTGCCACTGTTAGGCTTCTCTAGAACATATTCTAAGAGGAAAATTAAAAAATCCAAAGTATGTAGCAGATAAGAGGGGGAAGAAGAGACGAGGAGATTTACAGAGAACGTGGAAGACGGATTTAGAATGCAGTATCAACTACGTCTTGAAATGGTGAATATTAGTTAATTTTCTACTAGTTTCAAAATGCCATTAGTGGTGGCCCATCTGAGATTATTTTAAATAGTCTTAGATGGGCTGTCAGCTGGCCTGTTAGGGAGTAATCCTTGTTGCTCGAGTGTCAGAGCCACTCTGAGGGCTGAGATTAGCATGAGCACTGATCACGTCAGCAGTCAGAGTCTATGGCAGCAGGTCCAGGAACACCATTTTACATCAATGTTCATCCCAACAAGTGACAACAGTTTTATTGGTGCCAGACTTTAACTTCAATATTTAACATCACTTGTCAGGATTGATTTACATGCATGTCTTAAGTTATTAAGGTGAGTTTGTCTTCTGAGTATAACAGCTTTGATTTGTTAGTCATTACTTTTTTACCTCTCTTACTTCACCATGTTAGAGTTCTGCAGACCAAAAACTACCTGAATGTTACCTTCTGGATGGTGGATCAGTTTTGCAGGAATCCATCCAAATAATAATATTTTCCTCTTTCACAAAATAAACTGGTAAATTTACATTTTAATTGCAACAATACCCACAGTGGCTTGTTTGATTTGCCACTGGATCTGCATGATGGAATACTTTCATGTGTGGTTATTTGTACAAGATATTATTATAAATCAAAGCTGTTAATGCAAGATGGTCTTTTGTTTCTTGCATTTCAACATGTTGTTTTCAGATCTGATCACACAAAACTTGCCATGTTATTTATATAATCCCTGATCTTTATTCTTCTGTATCCATTAATAGTTTTCAGTTTTTTTATTGACATCCCTTTTTTATACATAAACAATTTTAAGCACATGTTGTTTGTCATAACTAACATCCATCCCAGTTGAGAGATTTGTATATTAACAAAACCAAGATCAATGTTTATGCAAAAAATTATTTATAGACAAACTGGTTGACACACTTTTAAATCATGTTTTAGATGCATTAACACATTTTATGATTTTTATCAAGTATTTTCTTCCATGCTAGTTTATTAATTAAAACATAAAACTACTTGTAATAGTTTGATTCTTTGATTTCTGTACATTCTAAGCTGTTCTCGATCACTGTTATGTGTCTTTCTGACCTACACACGGATTAGCTGTAGTTCCTGTTTGCTTCCTGTCACGGTTTCATCACACCTAGGCCCTGCAAGTGTGCTAAGCACTTGTTGCTGCAAAGCAGAGAGTTAAAGCCAATTAGCTGTTGTCTATGTGTGACTGTAGGAGAAGAGCATGGCACCCCAGTGATCTAAGCTTTTTTTGGACTTCTCACCTTGCCCGTGCTTTTATTTAAATCTCATTTAGTGCTCAGCTCTCATATCCCCAATACTCATTCTATCTATCTATCTATCTATCTATCTATCTATCTATCTATCTATCTATCTATCTATCTATCTATCTATCTATCTATCTATCTATCTATCTATCTATCTATCTATCTATCTATCTATCTATCTATCTATCTATCTATCTATCTATCTATCTATCTATCTATCTATCTATCTATCTATCTGTCTATCTGTCTGTCTGTCTGTCTGTCTGTCTGTCTAAAGTTTAATATATTCTGACAAAGCTAACATCAATCCTTGTTTCTTGTATGTACGAACTTGGCAATAAAGCTGATTCTGATTCTGATTCTGATCAATCATGTGCTCATCTGTATTTTTAAAATTTTGAATGACATTTTAAATAAAATGTGGTGTGTTGCAACTGAATAATTGTAATAACTGAAATATTTTAAATGCTTGGGGGGTAGGAGTGATACTGTTAAATGGATAGTTCAGACTTTTTGTAGTTTTGTGGCAAAATACAGTATGTTACCTGCAACAACCGTACAGAGATTGGTTTTCCCCAAATATTTGACCCCTGTATGTTTCATATGAAATGCTTAACCTTACTACAGGTACCCAACGGGAGGTGATATTCAGTCCGAACAGGACACCAGCGTATTGTAGAGCTACAACAGAGCCAAAGCCTTAAAGTAGAAAAAAACAGACATGCACTAGGAAAACATTCTTTGATCTCAGTGTTGCGCGACTTGACCTGCTTTCTGTGAACAATGCAGCCAGAATGTAATTGGTTCACATGAATTGAAGAAGACAGGTGTCACCTCTATCGTGCACTGTGACTCCTAGACAACCTACTTATCACCTCCGACTTGCGTAGAAGGTGTGAATCCAATTTGTTAGGATTGAGGATTAGGAAGGGCCAAACCCCTCCGGTTTAACAGCTTGCTAGTGACAATTTTTGGATGCTAAGCGGATAAACACAAGCTTCTTGGTCTAGAAATCCCACTTGTGGGAATTGGCATTCTTATGAAAACTGTGTGACAGATGGCCTTCTGTCAGTGCATCCAGGGCACTTCTATAAATCTTTTCATTACAAATAGCACATATCACTTTCTTTTGTAGATTAAATCTTTAGTGACAGATATCTCTTTAAGATAGCAATACAATGTTGGTTAATCAAGCTGCTATAAACTAAGAAAAGCAAATATTTTCCAGGGAACATCAAAAATGGAAAAAATTTGAAAAAACATTTAATCAAACTAAATTTTGTTGCAGAAACTTACAGAAAAACGTACAGAAAAAAAGACAGCAAGATTTTAGACAACCTGAATATCTACCACACTTTACGTTTTAGAAATGATGCAACAATGTAATTCAGTATCAGTTTAGTTACATTTATTCTATATGGCGTCAATTCATATCAAATGACATCTCACAGTAAAAAAATATTGAATTCCTACCCAATGATACAGAAAAAAAATCAATTAAATTACACACATTTCAATGGTAGTTACAGGGGTTGGACAATGAAACTGAAAACACCTGGTTTTAGACCACAATAATTTATTAGTATGGTGTAGGGCCTCCTTTTGCGGCCAATACAGCGTCAATTCGTCTTGGAATGACATATACAAGTCCTGCACAGTGGTCAGAGAGGATTTTAAGCCATTCTTCTTGCAGGATAGTGGCCAGGTCACTACGTGATACTGGTGGAGGAAAAACGTTTCCTGACTCGCTCCTCCAAAAACACCCCAAAGTGCCTCAATAATATTTAGATCTGGTGACTGTGCAGGCCATGGGAGATGTTCAACTTCACTTTCATGTTCATCAAACCAATCTTTCACTAGTCTTGCTGTGTGTATTGGTGCATTGTCATCCTGATACCACGCACCGCCTTCAGGATACAATGTTTGAACCATTGGATGCACATGGTCCTCAAGAATGGTTCGGTAGTCCTTGGCAGTGACGCGCCCATCTAGCACAAGTATTGGGCCAAGGGAATGCCATGATATGGCAGCCCAAACCATCACTGATCCACCCCATGCTTCACTCTGGGCATGCAACAGTCTGGTTGGTACACTTCTTTGCGGCTTCTCCACAACGTAACTCTCCCGGATGTGGGGAAAAACAGTAAAGGTGGACTCATCAGAGAACAATACATGTTTCACATTGTCCACAGCCCAAGATTTGCGCTCCTTGCACCATTGAAAACCGACGTTTGCATTGGCATGAGTGACCAAAGGTTTGGCTATAGCAGCCCGGCCGTGTATATTGACCCTGTGGAGCTCCTGACGGACAGTTCTGGTGGAAACAGGAGAGTTTAGGTGTACATTTAATTCTGCCGTGATTTGGGCAGCCGTGGTTTTATGTTTTTTGGATACAATCCGGGTTAGCACCCGAACATCCCTTTCAGACAGCTTCCTCTTGCGTCCACAGTTAATCCTGTTGGATGTGGTTTGTCCTTCTTGGTGGTATGCTGACATTACCCTGGATACCGTGGCTCTTGATACATCACAAAGACTTGCTGTCTTGGTCACAGATGCGCCAGCAAGACGTGCACCAACAATTTGTCCTCTTTTGAACTCTGGTATGTCACCCATAATATTGTGTGCATTTCAATATTTTGAGCAAAACTGTGCTCTTACCCTGCTAATTGAACCTTCATACTCTGCTCTTACTGGTGCAATGTGCAATTAATGAAGACTGGCTACCAGACTGATCCAATTTAGCCATGAAACCTCCCACACTAAAATGACAGGTGTTTCAGTTTCATTGTCCAACCCCTGTATAAAACAATGCATTAAAATGTGGTTTTTCAGTGAGTCACTGTCACTGTATTGTTTTTGTTTATTCTATTATCTCAACAATACATTTATTGCAAACAAATGCACAAATTACCATTAATGTACATAAATAAGTTGCCATTTTTTAAGAAATGAAAAGCAATTGGTGACTTGGTAAAAGCAACTTGGGCCACTATATTTAGTTTAATAGAAATCTGTGATGAACAAATAAGATATTATTATTATTATTGAAGAATATACAGAAGCAACTTAAAGTCAAGATAAGAGACAGCAAGGAGGTGTACTTGCTGGAGAGCCAGCTCCAGCAAAAAAATATCAGATATGTGTGGTCAGAGATGAAGATCACAGGCTTCAAGCAGAAGGAGGATCAAATCAATGGATGTCTGGACAGAGCCAATAAACTAAACACATTCTTCAATAGGTTCAGTTCAGAAACAAGCTCAGCTTCCTCCTCTCTTGCTCACAACCAAACAGACATCCCACCCTCCTTTGACGTACAGGTTTTCTGTCACACTTCAATTTTTATATCTTCCCCCTCAACCATGGATCATTCTGCTTCTGCATGTTTGCCTTCAACCAAATCAGAAGATGATGATGATGCTCCCTTTGACCGTGGGGGTCCTGAAGGCCTGTGCAGAGCAGCTCTGTGGGATTCTGCAGCACCTCTTCAACCTCAGTCTGGCCCAGAAGAAGGTTCCAGTGTTGTGGAAGATCTCCTGTTTTGTTCCTGTACCACAGAAAACTCACTCTTCAGTCCTTAATGACTCTAGACCTGTTGCCCTGACATCCCACATCATGAAGATCCTAGAGAGACTCCTGTTGGCACACCTGAGTAAGCAAACAATAAACTATCAGGACCTCCTTCAATTTGCTTATCGCTGTGGAGTTGGAGTTGAAGATGCCATTACACTCCTGCTTCAACGGCAATAGGAGATAAAGTATTTACATTACATTATGACTGTGAATTAATTGGTTAAAAAATGGTAAGCCCATTTACCAAAACAAAAACAAAAAAATTAACTACATAAAAAGATCAGTTCAGTTTTATTACCCTAGGTATTTTTTTCTCAGGACATAACTTTTATATGAATGAAAATGCCCATACCAACAAAATCACACATCCTTTAAACACTGTTTACTGGCAGCGTTGTCAGAATTTTATTTATTTAACGAATGTTTAACAAACATCTATATTATTATTAGAAATAAGTAAAAATGCTCATAACTGGACTGGGCCTCATAGCATGTAAGACACTTTCAGTGCCTTCAAAAGCAAGCATTTATCTCATTTAACCACAATACACCTACAGACCAACATAAAGATGTGTAAAATTAAAAATTCAAGATTTCTGTTTTTATAAAAACACTCTTGTTTGACCCTTAGTCAAACAATTTGCAGAACAACCCTCACAGTAGATGTAATTATAGCTGCAAGTGTTTTAGGGTTTGTGTTATCCTGCTGGGTACATTTCTGTCCATCCTGCTTTGCAACATAGCTGAAGCTCAGTCATACTGAATAGAGAGTATCTTGAACATCAATCATCAACCACTGTAACACCTGAGTATGCTTTGATCTAAACTTTAGGCTGTATGTTTGGGGTTGTTTTCCTGCTGGAAGGTGAACCTCCACCCCAGTCTCAAGTCTTGCGCAGCAGCTAACAGGGTTTTCTTCCACAATCACCCTGTATTGAGCTCCATTCATCTGTTCATCAACGGTGAGGTTTTTTGTGGCATTCAGGAGACCATACACCCATCATGCTCCTCTGACTATGTACTTCCTGTAGAGAAGAGGAGCAGCATCAAGTTTATGTGCACATATACAGAGGCACCACTGTGAACATATTAACCAGTTGCATCACTGTGTGGGTCAGCGCCTGCACCGTTTTCTACCTTAAAACCCTCTGGTGCACAGTGAGAGCAGCTGAGAAGTTTATTGTTGCCTCTCCCCCCTCCCTTAGGAAAATTTGCTTGGCTATCTCCCCGTTCTGCCCCTGAACACACCAACTTTGGACTTTTACTCTTTAAACTAAAGATTGGTTAGATTTTATATACAGTATCTATGCATAAAACTGAGTGGTTACAAATTATACTTTAAAATGTTCCAATCCAAAATGTTTTTATCAGCTAAATGTTCTCTTTAAAAAGCTGCAGAAAACACAGGCTTAAAAATAGATTAATTTACCACACAGCTGAACAGGTATGTATAAATATGTATTTATAAAATAAAAATGTGTCTGTGTATAAAAATGACATGAATGCTCCTGCTTCAGTGAATGTCTAAACTGCTGATTTATTTCAAAGCAAAGGTTCTCAGAGAGGGTTAAAGGTCATTTTCTATTTTCGTGCAGTTCCATGTGATCCATGTGAAAATCTTAATGTAATATTTTACATTTGCACCACCTTGCCTCCAAAAGCATGAATCAGAACTGATTTTCATGTGAAAAGACAAACGAAAGGAGCTGAAAAACGTACTTCTGCTCCAACCTGCTGTTGGGTTGATAAGCCACTAATTAATTGCAGCACTACAAAAATCTTAAACTAAAACAAATAGATTTAATCATTTAAAAGGAAACCAAACTAGTTCAATCGGTATTAGATTTTTTTTTCTCAAAATCTAACGATTTAATGGGATTTTGAGCATCAAATGGTGTAAGATTACATGTTCACAGATGAGACCTACCTGTAAAGGGATTACCTCAGGTGCTCCCAAACTTTATTCATCGTGAGACAGGTCGGGTAACCCCAGCCAGTAATCTAGTTATTTAAATAGGTATTAGAAAGTCGAACAGTTTCTGTTACAAGGTAGTTGCCTGCATGCTCTACACAGAAAATATTTTACGTATTTCTAGTAAATATTGAAATGGTTATGTTTATTCTCTGTTCTATTGGAAGCTTCTGTGATTGGATGCATTGCATACATTGTGTGTTTTTGTAATAACTGTAATGAAATATAACAGCATTTTTTTCTGGTCAAATTGAAATGAAGATCGCAAGGGAGGCAAGCAAAAACTGCACAAGTTTAGGACTCTTTGAAGTTTTTCAGTAATCAAAGATCGCAGCGTGTTGTGTTGTCCAAAGTACGGCACATGGGCCATTGGAATTAGTTTGTGCAACCCCCTTACCTCGGCAACATTTTAATGACAATTATAATCTTAAAATGCAAAATGTTAGTGTTAAATGTTAATTTTTCAGTAGCAGTGTTTACATTTTTGTTTTTACAAAACAAACTTGGGCACAACCTTTCTTTAACCTTGGCTAAATACAGGGACTGCTTTTAAAAAAAGAGTGACCAATCCTCAAATCCTGTTGCTGAGAACAGACTAGAAAATGTCTACACAAAGAAAATCGAAAAATAAATTGACTCAAAATATTTTGGAAATTATATACCTTTCTTTCAATAAGGCAAATGTGCAAGACTTCTTTATGTTCCAGATCTACAACTGTGTATTGATCCACTTATTCACTTTTTATTACTCTTTTGTTCTTTTTAAAGACATGTTGCATGTTAATTTTTAAGCAGCTACAAATACGAAATTTCACAATAAAGTAATTTTTTTGTATTTAACTTTTTTAAAACTTGACTGTTTGAGCCTGCACGGGAAGAGATTTGGACACCACTGATCCAATAATCCAGTATGTGAGATGTAGATATTGCTTTATTTTCTGGTTTAAGGGATAAACATGAAATTACCTTTAAAAAAAATGCATGCCCTTGGGTTTAATTCATTCTGGTGAATTTTAGACCCACTATCTGTAGCACAAAGGCTCTGCAGTGAGAATGGATGCATTGTGTTTTCATGTTTTGTTTGAAGGAACGTTTTAACATACACAGAACAATTTGTAACTTACTCATATAAAATACAAACTGAAATATTGCAACTAAAGTAATGTTTGATATCTAAGCAATGTGGATTTTCTGCATGGTGTTAAGTTCTCCATTTGTAGACTTTTTACTGGGTACTCCAGTCAGCTTATGGAGGTCGCCCCCTCTTATCCCCATTTGGTTTCTTTGCAAGATTTGAAAAAAAAATCATCAAAATTCTCATCTTATTTAAAGAGATACATGTGGCTAACACATTAAAGTTCCTCTCACACACCTCTAGTTTCTCAAAATTTAGCACTTTACAGCCACAAACTTTAGTTCTTTTAAAATAGACAAACACAAAGCAGCACAAAACTGATACATGTTTTTTAAGGGTTAGAATTTGGAAATATCAAACCGAAATGTGAAAGGTTTGGCAAACATTCAAATTTAGCTCCTTTTACTCTGGCACCCCGCAATAAATCCAGTGCAGTCGACTGCTTCAGAAGCCATGTAGAGGATTTTGCAAAAAAGTGTTTTTTATCCCTGATAAATGTACTCAAACTGAACATTGGATGTTTCTTTAATCTTTCGTGTGAGATGATGCTTCCGGAATAAAATGAAACCATTTTAAGGCTTCTTGCACATCTTTACCAGTGGTGTCGATAGATTTGGCCGGCACTGTGTGTGATTTCTCCTGGAAGCTGGAAGCAAACACTTTTAAGTCGGTAATTCTACTTTGTTTAAAGCAGCCGGATCCAATTACATCTTTACTACTGCCTTGTGCATTACATCTGTTCATGGTAAACCAATTGATGAGAGTTAAGAGGATCCGGAGCGGCTCAGCTGTAGCCACATTTGCCTCAAAGAAAACAGGGTTCATGTTCTTAGTCAATTAGACAAACTAGAAACCTATCTTCCTGTTGATTGATTTCCAAATTGCATCTGCTGAAGGTAAGCATTAGCAGGATCTTGGTTAAAGAAGCAAATTTTAATGGCAGCCAGTCACAGTGATCCTAGACATTTTAAAACTCTCTGCAACTCTCATAAATCTGATTCTGCACCTCTTAGGACTGCTGACAATGCAAGTTTAAGCATGTCTGTGTGTAATCTACATGACAATAAAAAAAAACTATTATAAACAGACTTGAAATTTTGTTTATATGCTGATTCAAATTTCTACTTAGAGTGCTTGATTTAGTTAGTTCTTATCACTGAAACTGATGAGTGCATAACTGAGTCAATGAAGCAGTACCGTGCACCTAACCAGAATGTTGTCAATTTTGACCAGTTTCAGTAAGGAACATGTGCAGTGTTATAACGCTTTATGACAATTTAAACTTATTCATACCCAGGCCTGATTACTGCTAGAACGATAAAATCAAGAAATCCCTCAAACAGAACCTGCCTTACATTATTAAGTAGGCTAAGAGATCTCAAAAAGCCACTCATCCTACTCAGAAAATCAATAACAAATTAGAAACAACGTCTCTGACATATATCAGTCTGGAAACTGTCAATAGCAATTTCTTAGGCTTTTGGACTCCAGACCCAAAGTGTTTATGGAAGAGGTCTGCATGTTTCGGTGCTGCATTTTATACACCTGTGGCCAAGGAAGAGATTGGAACAACTAGATTCAATCATTTGGACAAGTGAGTAAATGCTTTTGGGTAATATAGTGTATTTACAGGCTCCTTTACAATTATTCTTTTTAATAATGTGGATAAGAGGTTCAATGTAGAATTTCAGTATTTAATTGCACAGTAATAATTTCCTGTTGTTAGTGCCTGCAACATAACTACAAGTTAGTGATAAAATGTTTCGACACAACACTGATAGTCTCCTGGAATGTCACAGGAGACAAATGCCTTTGTCTGTTTCTCACCTTCCAGCTCACTGTAATCCTCTGAGCCTAATTAGGAGGCAACTGAACTTCTTCTTATGGTTGGTGAAGATGTTCTTCCTCTCATCTAAAAAGACTTATCAGTGCCTGGTATAAAGTACACTGGAAACTGCTTTTTGTAAAAAGGAAAACAGTTTCCATCATGAACTTATTTTGGTTTGACAGAATTAGTTTTTAACTGTCTCATATTGGCAGAAGTTTTATTTTCAGTTATTAATAATTAATTTAAACTGAACAGATATTTTTGCATATTTGGTGTAATATGTTTTATGCACAGTGCTTGCAGTATTAGTCTGAGCAGAGCTCTTGATAGATATTGTGTGATTCCTGAATTTATGACTTTCGGTGTAGGGTGCTGAGACTGGAGCGAAGATGGATGCTTGTGATGAAGGCTTTACACCGTAGTAAGTGGTTTATGTCAAGATGTATAAGTTGTTCCGTTTTGATGAGACCCACAGGTCATTCAAGGGAAGGCTATGTTAGTGATGAACCACTTTTGACTTTTTATGCCTCGAGTTGTTATGAAGAGGAATAAATGCACACAAAGGATAGAGAATCTGAAAACCAAATATACAATGAAGCCATTTTGTCCTATATCTGTGGGAATTAAGGTTTTATTTGTCATTTACAACAAACAAGGGATTTTACAAAGGTCTGCAATAGTGTTTAGACATATTAGACATAGCCTTATGTTTAACAGTTTGGAACCACCATCCCTGTTAATATTGTATATTTTACTGGGATGGAGAACTAAAGAGAGACTGAATGTCAGCCAATTTACAGTCCTGTGTCACCTTTTGGCAAAGTGGAGGGCAAAAGAACAAGTAGGTGATAGAAAACTTGGCATGCATCTAACCTAATGCCAACAATCCCATCTCTGACATAGTAATGGTTCCAAAATCCTTCTTTAGTGATTGGTTTATAGATTGCTGATTTGTTCAGAGAAGCATTCCAGAGAGGCTTCTTCTAGAGCTAGTCATAGAGCAGACATTAAAACATGTTCATTAACCATATTGTTAATTGTGTTTCTTACAAGCCAAAGTTGTTGTTTTTTCTAATTGATTTACTACAGAAATGTTGCCACAATTTACTCTTTATTGTTTATTACTTTGAGGTACTCTCTTGCTACTTGACTTTTGAATTATTATTTGGGGGGTGGTCTTTCTCACCTCAGACTTTGATGCAAAACTGCTTTCTTAGCCCATAAATTTCTCAAAAAGGAAATCCCACACATTAAAATAAAAATACAAACAATCTGTATATGCTCTGTCAAGTAATCCCAAACATTTTTCAGGTTTTTACATCTCAAGAGTTTTCTGATGGTCCACCCTTTAAGAGATTGTGTGGACAAATTGAGAAACTGGAGAATCTATTTGCTGGTGTTAGAGATTCAGATTTACAGTGCACACAGACCCGTACTGTGAAATCCTATTTGGAAATTGTTAGCTGCAACCCATCTAAATGGATAGCGACCCAGGGTTTTCAAACAGGCTCCACCTTTAATTCCATTTAAGTCATAACCTGCAAGTTGTGTTGCTTTGTTCGATTTAAATTGTTTACCAACTGCTTGTTCAGGGGTGGCGAAGCAAACTCAACTGGAATTAGAGCCGACTAAGTTGGTATGGGCATACGTTTCAAGGGAAAAATGGTTTACTACTGTTATTTTGTCCGTTTGAATTGAGGAATACCTGTCTATTAAAGTTACAAATGCAACAGAAAAGAAGAATCTCACAGAATCTTTCTGTCCCTAACCAACTGTTAGGATATTGAATCTGTGACCTCATTCGTTCCAAAACTTGCCCTAAAAACTTGAAAAAGAGATCACTGATTAACCAGTGATTATACTAGGAGATTATGGGCTGATTTCCCAGATCCTCTTAGCTCATCTTCTTATAACGTGCCTAAGGGATATATAACCATCGCTCCATGTAAGAAGTAAGAGAGCAGAGACAGCTGCATAGACAGAGCTTTAGGTTTACTCTACTCTGCTAACTCAGATCACAGCCTGATAAGATGGAGAATGGTACAGAAGGCAAGAACTTCTACATCCCCATGAACAACAGGACGGGGCTGGTGAGGAGTCCCTTTGAGTATCAACAGTACTATTTGGCAGATCCCTGGCAATTTAAACTACTAGCTTTGTACATGTTTTTCCTGCTTGCCACTGGCTTCCCCATCAATGCGCTGACGCTGTTGGTCACAGCTCAGAACAAGAAGCTCCGGCAGCCTCTCAACTATATCCTGGTGAACTTGGCGGTGGCAGGATTGATCATGATCACCTTTGGATTCACAACCACCATTTACTCTGCCTTGATGGGCTATTTTGCAATGGGACCCATTAGCTGTGATATGGAAGGTTTCTTTGCTACACTTGGAGGTACAGTTTATAAATATGCAAATCTTCCCCTATGTAAATTACTGTTAGTTCAATTACCCTTTCACTGGTTTCACACTACAGCTTGTTTCATTCTTTGTCTACAACAGGTCAAGTGGCGCTATGGTCCCTTGTGGTCTTAGCTGTTGAGAGATACATAGTGGTCTGTAAACCAATGGGTAGTTTTAAATTTACTGCCACCCATTCTGCAATTGGCTGTGGATTTACCTGGGTCATGGCACTCTCGTGTGCGACTCCTCCTTTGGTGGGCTGGTCAAGGTGAGAAAATTCCAATAATGGCTCTAATTACTTGTCCACACCTGTAACGCAGTGGAGCAAAAATGAAACATTTATTGTTGTGTTTCTTCACACCTTTTTTTTCTTTTTAAATCTGGTTCCTGGATTGCAAATTATAAAATGCTTTCATTATTTCATGCTTGTTATTTTGCGAACCAATTACCCGAAACGCTGTAATGTTTTTACTGTACAACTTAGAAGGTTAATCACTTTTACCTGAAACCTGATGGAGGTGGCCTCTAACATCCAACTTAACTTTTGGCATCATACTCTTTGTGCATTACAAATGACCATCACTCAAATTCTGGATTTGATCACTTTAAAGTCCCTGTTCATAATCATTGATTTACCTGATCTACACGACCAAAGAGAACAACCCAAATGAGATAAAACTGATCATTTATTTTACAGATGCCCTCATCGGCCCAGCTGCTACTAATGTAAAAGTAAAAAAAGACAGAAATATTCAAAACAAATTGAAGAGCCAGTTTACCAAGAAAATAAGAACAGGTGGTTTGGGCAAAGAGACATTTATAAATATAGACCAAAAAAAGCCTTTGATCCTCCACCTGAACTCCTGC
Source organism: Crenichthys baileyi (assembly GCA_036173005.1). NCBI lineage: Eukaryota > Metazoa > Chordata > Actinopteri > Cyprinodontiformes > Goodeidae > Crenichthys > Crenichthys baileyi. The sequence goes on along the minus strand of JAHHUM010000684.1, from coordinate 113,306 downwards.
TTAACTGTACTTATCTCAGTTAAACTCCATCTTAGAGGAGAAGCTGGTGATGCTGAAATAGAGATATTTTAGCTAAACACTATAGTGTCATCAGCATAACGTAATTTAGCTATCTTAAAACAGGACTGACTAAAAATCAATTTAGGTCTGCACTTTACCTCACTATTGAACTCCTTTTTTGGAGTATCTGATAAAGTCATTGAGTTTGTCTGAAGTTAGCAGTCTTCAACAGAAAAGGCAGGTTTGTCTTTCAGCTCGAACACAAAAAAGGTCATATTTTAAGACACATTTGCAAGATGTTTTAGCATTGTTGTAGTTCTTCAAACCCATACAAAATGGCTTTTAATTTCTTTTATTCTAAGAACAAGTCTTCTATTTCTAAGATAGTTCATATATGAACATCAACTAGGAATAATCTAAGTAGAGAAATCAAATGACTTACACAGTTTGCACTCTCTCTATAGGTATATTCCTGAGGGTCTTCAGGTATCCTGTGGACCTGATTATTACACCTTGGCCCCAGGCTTCAACAATGAATCATATGTGATTTACCTGTTCACCTGCCACTTCGTTTTCCCTGTCTTCGTAATCTTCTTCACATATGGAAGCCTTGTGTTGACAGTCAAAGCTGTAAGTGTTGAAGTTTAAACAATTCTATAGTCATTTAATTGTCTTACATGTTTTTTAATACACATATTATTGTGTTAGTACAGAATATTATAAATCAGAATATACCAATTGGTCCAAATTGTATGAACCATGTGCATGATACAGTATTTTGAACAACTGTACGCTTCCTCAAACTCCTAGTCAGTTGTTTTTGTAGTAAACTCCAAAAATAGTTGCTTAGGTAAATGTCTGCTGGAGTGCCAGGATTCAAGATCATTCAGCAGTATATATAAAATTGGTCCTCAAAATCATTTAGTGCAAATTGCAAAGCTTGTGTCCTGAAACCTCTGTTTTAAAGCCAGGACAAAGGTTAACAGGAATATGCTAAAACAAACAGTAATCGCTGCATGCAATTACAATTTATCTCTGATCAGGCCTATTAATGTTTTAAAGGGTTTTTAATATTTCAACAGCTCACTCACATGAACTTGTCAGCTCACATGCTGCCTATATGTCTAATGCAATTCATGCATAATGGAAAGAAATTGAAACAAGACTCATACTTCACCTGAGTATTATTGCTTTCCCTGTCATGTCTGTTAGGTGATACATCTAAGTTACAACATTCTTTTTTGTAACTGCAATCTTGATCTTACTGGGCTATAAAATTATTAAAACAGTCAAACACTGACATGGCCTGTTTTGGAACTCATTTTCAGGCTGCAGCCCAGCAGCAGGACTCAGCTTCCACCCAGAAAGCTGAGAGGGAAGTGACACGCATGTGCGTTCTGATGGTGTTCGGCTTCCTTCTTGCATGGGTCCCATATGCCTCCTTCGCTGCGTGGATTTTCTTTAACAGGGGAGCTGCCTTCACAGCTATGGCCATGGCCATCCCTGCCTTTTTCTCCAAGAGCTCGGCATTATTTAACCCCATTATCTACATTCTGATGAACAAACAGGTCAGTTGTTTATTGTAGTGGTTAAACATAGAGAGTGTTATCCAAAAAGGGTCAGAAAAATTTACCCATATTTTATTTCACTTGCAATTCAGCTTCAGAAGTTGATTATTTTTCTGTTAGCAGGTGGAAAATGTATTACTGGAAGCTTTTATTATGCTCTTATTTTATCTATATGTCTTTTTAGAACATAAATGGGTTGTTTTAGCGGAACAGATGACTACTGTTGCACTAAAACTAACTACTAGTAATACAATTCTTATAAGCATCATCCTGTTTCTTGGCAGAATCTTCCACTGTCTATTGGTTAATAAACACATGATGAAGAGCATACATGTCTTCCAAGAAGATTAAAAATTACTGTCACAGAGAAAAAGAAGACAATATTGTGTATATGCAGGAAATGTGATTCAGAACCTGAGTGACATTTCAAATATTTCTTCATGTTTAAATTTCAGTTCCGTAACTGCATGCTGGCAACTATTGGAATGGGTGCCATGGTTGAGGATGAGACCTCAGTGTCAACCAGCAAGACAGAAGTCTCAACTGCAGCTTAATGATTTCAGCTACATATCTACGGACAACCTCCTTCCTAATGTTTTCCTAATTCTGGGTGTTATGGACATTGAAATAAAGAAATGGATTCAATGGTCTGCAACAAAAAGGACTTTAATCTTTAAATACTGACATGTGACATTTTGCTGTACACATTTGTGAATAATATCTAGATCTGGGTAAATAATGAAAAAAAAAAACAACAAACTGGACTCTAAAATGAGACACAATCTGAAGTGTGTTTTCTTGGTCAACAGTGTTGGTAACATCTGCTTGTGAAATGTTCAGATGGTGAGTGGGTGAGATTCACCTATGTATATTTATGAAATGGGAAATTTTGCATATGTTTCAGCCTCAGTCGTGATAGCCTGTAAATATTTTCTAAAAAAAAAGTGTAGAAAAAGAGATTAAATGACTGCATGAAAAGATGTATTGGTTTGTGTTTCCTTAGTGTCTATGCAAATAGTTCAATAATGTGCAAAACGTTTTATTTTCGTCAAGTTCTTGAGTGCAAATACAAAAGCTTTTAATCCATAAGCAGCATTTTGGTTTAGGTGAAAACTATTTAAGTAGCAAATGGAAAACTGTGCTCCAGATGCATTTTATTAAAACTACACAGATAGGTAACTTTGAGTAATATTGTGGCATGTTTAAATTCAGTGCTTTTATTTCTTGTCTAGTTTTTAATAGTTAGCATGACAATATAATATATATTTTTGTTGTTGGCTGCACGGTGGTCCAGTTGGTAGCACTGTTGCCTTGCAGAAAAAAGGTCCTGGGTTCGACTCCCATCCTGGGGTCTTTCTGCATGCTCTCTCCGTGCATGCATGGGTTCTCTCTTTTCTTCCTCCCACAGTCCAAAAACATGACTGTTAGATTAATTGGTCTATCTAAATTGTAGAATGAATGTAAATGGATGTTTGCATGGTTGTTTGTCCTGTGCGTCCTGTGTTGCCCCTGCAATGGACTAATGACTTGTCCAGGGTGTACCCTGCCTCTGGCCCGTAGACCATTGGAGATAGGCACCAGCTCCCCCATGACCCTGTACGGAAGAAGCTGGTATAGAAAATGGATGTATGTTTGGATTTTTGTCGTCATAAACACATTAATACTCTCTTGGCAAATTAAATATTTTCTGCTAACTTACATGAAAAAATACTTCTATTGGCTGTTGGTTTAAATATTGTAACATTTAGAGCCAAATTCAATTAAGTCAGTCTGTCCAAGTTACAGTTAAGCCCAAAATTATTCATACCACTAGTAGATTCTAGTATTTTCTTTTTTTTTAAAGATTTTTTTTGCGGCACTATTTTCAATTCAATTCAATTCAGTTTTATTTATATAGCGCCAATTCACAACACGTTGTCTCAAGGCACTTCACAAAAGTCAGGTACATACATTCCAATTAATTCTAACCATTGAACAGTGCAGTCAGAGTTAGTTATTTATTCAAATTGGATAAAAAGTTTCTCTGTCTAAGGAAACCCAGCAGATTGCATCCAGTCAGAGATTTGTAGCAGTCACTCCTCCCGGATGAGCGTGTAGAGACAGTGGACAGTCACTGGCATTGACTTTGCAGCAATCCCTCATACTGAGCATGCATGTAGCAACAGTGGAGAGGAAAAACTCCCTTTTAACAGGAAGAAACCTCCAGCAGAACCAGGCTTAGGGTGAGCGGCCATCTGCCATGACCAACTGGGGGTTTGAGAGAACAGAGCAGAGACACAAAGAGAACAAAGAAGCACTGATCCAGGAGTACTTTCTATGAGAAGGAAAAGTAAATGTTAGTGGATGTAGCTCCTTTAGTCGTTTCACCTAGAAAGAAAGAACATATAAACTCTGAGCCAGTTTTCAAGGTTAGAGTCTGAAAGAGAGCACATAGAGTTAGTCACAGTAAAAGCTCAGTCAATCGCTATGTCTAGGAGAGAGAAAGGGTTAAACACTGAAAGACAGGAGCATGTGGATTATCGGTAGACGGTGAGCATTAAGTTGTTGCCAGCAGAAGCTTGGACGACGCCCCTCTCCAGAAAGGTGTCACAGGTAGACACAGAGTCAGGCCAGGTGTAGCTTCTAGGAAGAGAAAAGAGAGAGAACAAAGTTAAAAGCTGAAATAACAGCAAATAATGCAAAATTGGAGAGTAGTGTGAGAATGTAGCGAAGAGGGTGAAAGTGGTCATTTTGTCCTCCAGCAGCCTAAGCCTATAGAAGCATAACTACACAGAAAGTTTCAGTTCAGATAATTTAGTTAAACGGCGCTTATTTTCAACAATGTCGTTTCAAGGCACCCAACAAAGGGTCCCACTGATGGTCACTGTAATACTAAAAACCACAAAAAAAAGAAAAGAGAATGGGAAAAGAGAATGGGTCATACAGGTAGCAGAAATGGAGGGTGTGTTTGCACCTCAACCATAACTGAGCCGGTTTAGGCTAAACCTGACTCCCCCTTACTCCATCCAACAGGGAGGGAGGAAGGCTCCCTCCCTGATAAACTAAGCCACTCTAACTATAAGCTTTATCAAAAAGGAAAGTTTTAAGCCTAGCCTTAAAAGTAGACAGGGTGTCTGCCTCACGGACCAAAACTGGGAGCTGGTTCCGCAGGAGAGGAGTCTGATAACTAAAGGATCTGCCTCCCATTCCACTTCGAGAGTGTCTAGGAACCACCAGAAAACCTGCAGTCTGAGAACGAAGTGCTCTGTTAGGAACATATGGAACAATCAGATCTCTGATGTATGATGGAGCTAGATCATTAAGGGCTTTATATGTGAGGAGGAGAATTTTAAATTCTATTCTGGATTTAACAGGGAGCCAATGAAGGGAAGCTAAAATAGGAGAAATATGATCTCTCTTTTTAATTTTCATCAGAACTCTTGCTGCAGCATTTTGAATCAGCTGAAGGGTTTTAACTGCATTTTGTGGACATCCTGATAGTAAAGAATTAAAGTAGTCCTTGAAGTAACAAATGCATGGACTAGTTTTTCAGCGTCACTCCTGGATAGGATATTTCTAATTTTGGCAATGTTCCGGAGGTGAAAGAAGGAAATCCTAGAAACCTGTTTAATATGGGATTTAAATGACATGTCCTGGTCAAAAGTAACACCAAGGTTTTTTACTTTATTACCGGAGGTCAATTTAATGCCATCCAGGTTAAGTGATTGACTAAGCAGTTTCTTTTTTAAAGACTCCAGTCCAAAGACGGAAACTTCTGTCTTGTCTGAATTTAGAAGCAAAAAATTTAAAGTCATCCAAGTTTTTATATGTTCAAGACATGCTTGTAGTCTGTCTAACTGGTTGGGTTCATCAGGATTTATGGATAAGTAAAGCTGAGTGTCATCAGCGTAACAGTGAAAATTTATCCTATGCTGCCTGATAATTTGACCTATTGGAAGCATATATATAGTAAAGAGAATTGGCCCAAGTACTGAACCCTGTGGGACTCCACAATTAACCCTGGAGTTTAAAGATGATTTATCATTTACATGAACAAACTGGAATCTGTCAGACAGATAAGATTTAAACCAGCCTAGCGCTGTTCCCCTTATCCCTACAGCATATTCCAGCCTCTTTAAGAGAATATTATGGTCGACTGGATCAAATGCAGCACTGAGATCTAACAGAACCAGTACAGACACAAGTCCATTATCTGAGGCCATAAGAATATAATTAGTGACTTTCAGCAGAGCTGTTTCAATTCAATTCAATTCAATTCAGTTTATTTATATAGCGCCAATTCACAACACATGTCGTCTCAAGGCACTTCATAAAAGTCAGGTACATACATTCCAATTAATCTTAATCATTGAACAGTGCAGCCAGATTCTGTTATTTATTCAAATTGGATAAAAAGTTTTTCTATCTAAGGAAAGGAAACCCAGCAGATTGCATCCAGTCAGTGACTTGCAGCATTCCCTCCTCCCGGATGAACATGTAGAGACAGTGGACAGTCACTGGCGTTGACTTTGCAGCAATCCCTCATACTGAGCATGCATGTAGCGACAGTGGAGAGGAAAAACTCCCTTTTATCAGGAAGAAACCTCCAGCAGAACCAGGCTCAGTGTGAGCGGCCATCTGCCACGACCGACTGGGGGTTAGAGAGAACAGAGCAGAGACACAAAGAGAACAAAGAAGCACTGATCCAGGAGTACTTTCTATGGGAAGGAAAAGTAAATGTTAATGGATGTAGCTCCTTTAGTCGTTTCAACTAGAAAGAAGGAACAGATAAACTCTGAGCCAGTTTTCAAGTTTAGAGTCTGAAGAGAGCACAGAGAGTTAGTCACAATAAAAGCTCAGTCAGTAGCTATGTCAAGGAGAGAGAAAGGGTTAAACACTGAAAGACAGGGCCATGTGGATCATCGGCAGAGGGTGAGCACCAAGCTGTTGCCAGCAGAAGCTTGGAGGATTCCCCTCTCCAGACAGGTGTTACAGGTAGACACAGAGTCAGGCCAGGTGTAGCTTCTAGGAAGGGAAAAGAGAGAGAACAAAGTTAAAAGCTGAGATAACAGCAAATAATACAAAATTGAAGAGTAGCGTGAGAAAGTAGCGAAGAGGGTGAATGTGGTCATTATGTCCTCCAGCAGCCTAAGCCTATAGCAGCATAACTACAGAGATAGCTCAGGATAACCTAAGCCACTCTAACTATAAGCTTTATCAAAAAGGAAAGTTTTAAACCTAGCCTTAAAAGTAGACAGTTTGTCCGTCTAGAGCCCACCGATGGCCATTGTTATACTAAAAACCACAACGATTGGGATACCTCTCTCTGTCAGATTGACCATAACCATTGGAAAAGAGAGGGAGTCATACAGGTAGCAGAAATGGAGGGTGTGTTTGCACCTCAACCGTAACTGAGCCGGTTTAGGCTAAACCTGACTCCCCCTTACTCCATCCAACAAGGGGAGAAGAAGACGGAGCTAAAATAAGGAAGATAGCTCAGGATAACCTAAGCCACTCTAACTATAAGCTTTATCAAAAAGGAAAGTTTTAAGCCTAGCCTTAAAAGTAGACAGGATGTCCGCCTCACGGAGTAAAACTGGGAGCTGGTTCCACAGGAGAGGAGCCTGATAACTAAAGGATCTGCCTCCCATTCTACTTCTAGAGACTCTAGGAACCACCAGTAAACCTGCAGTCTGAGAACGAAGTGCTCTGTTAGGAACGTATGGAACAATCAGATCTCTGATGTATGATGGAGCTAAATCATTAAGGGCTTTATATGTGAGGAGGAGAATTTTAAATTCTATTCTGGATTTAACAGGGAGCCAATGAAGGAAGCTAAAGTAGGGGAAATATGATCTCTCTTTTTAATTTTCATCAGAACTCTTGCTGCAGCATTTTGAATCAGCTGAAGGCTTTTAACTGCATTTTGTGGACATCCTGATAATAAAGAATTGCAATAGTCCAGCCTTGAAGTAACAAATGCATGGACTAGTTTTTCAGCGTCACTCCTGGACAGGATATTTCAGTGCTATGATGAGGTCTGAAACCTGACTGAAACTCTTCAAACAGGTCATTGCTATGTAAATGTTCACACATTTGATTAGCAACTATTTTCTCAAGAATTTGAGATAAGAATGGAAGATTGGATATAGGTCTGTAATTTTTCAAGTCATCTCGAGCAAGCGAAGGTTTCTTAAGTAAAGGTTTAATTACAGCTACCTTAAAAGCCTGTGGTACATATCCATTTACTAAAGATAGATTAATCATATCTAAAATGGGGCTGGTAATCAGAGGGAACACTTCCTTAAATAATTTGGTTGGATTGGGTCTAACATACAAGTTTGAAGATTTAGATGAAGCTAATATTTCTGATAACTCAGGAAGCTCCACAGGATCAAAACAGTCCAAATACAGATGAGGTTCTACAGTTATTTCCAATGTTGTCTCACTTGCTGAGGATGAAGTAATCATCTTCAGAAGTATGTCAAAGATTTTATTTTTAATAGAATCAATTTTACTTAAGAAGAATCCCATAAAGTCATGACTGCTAAGAGCTAAGGTGTCAGGATCTGTCTGTGTTTGTGTTTGCTGTACTGGTTTCCTCAGCAGGTTCAGTTGGAGGGTGGAGCTACATGCTGTCTCTCACACTTGTGAGTCATTTGGGGCTCATCATGACAGCTTCTTAAGGAGAAGGTTGCTGAGCAATCGACGCCTGAGTGTCGTCCTTTGTGGTACCTCAAGCCCTGTATCCTGTTTCTTTGTTGCTCTCTGAGATTCCCTAGTAACCTGACTCTGTTCCCTCCCAAGGTGCCTCCCTGGATCCTTTGGTGTTTTCGACTTACTGGACCCTCATCTCCTCTGGTGTGTTCCGCTGGGATTGCAAGCTTGCCGTCACCAGGTACTGGACGCTCAGCTACCTAACCCGTCCGCCCTCCAACGAACCGCTCTCTCCTGGAAAACACAGACGCTCTATCCGAGAACTGACCTCCCTCCCCAAGCTGCCTTTTCCATCTGCTACAGTAAGCCTGCATCGCATTATCTCCCTCAACACTCTCTGGAACTGTGCTCATCGCTCTGTTTTCTCTTCCTCAGAAGACGTACCGCCGGAGCCGCCTTGTATACCTCGAGCATGTCACATCTCCTCTAAATAAATATCTTAAAACTTCGTTTGTCTCCTGAAAGTTTCTGCATGTGGGTCAAGAGACTTAGTAAAACTATGACATAAGAGAATGGATGGCTCAACAGAGCTATGACTCTGTGCAAGTTTAGCAACTGTACTAAAGAGAAACCTAGGATTATTCTTGTTCTCTTCTATTAATGATGAGAAATAAGCTGTTCTGGCTTGGCGAAGTGTCTTTTTATACAATAGTAGGGTATTTTTCCAGATTAAGTAGGAATCCTCTAGTTGTGTAGAGCGCCATTTTCTCTCCAATTTTCTAACATTGTGCTTTAAAGTACGCAGATGTAAATTTTACCAGGGAGCTAGCCACTAGTGGCCTTTATTTTTCCAGTATTATTTGACAGTAGAAAATCAGGAAATGGGAATGAAGAGAGAGGGGAAGACATGTGGCAAATGTCGCCAGATCCGGGACTCGAACCCTGAACAGCTGTGTCAAGGACTAAGACCTCCGTAATTTCTAACAATTTTCATTCCACCAAGAACTGCCTATCTGATCGGAAACTAGAGTGGTGTCTCTCAAAAGACAAGAAAACAATTTAAAAGGACTAACAGTTTTAAAGAATTTTATTAAAGAATTTTATTAAAAAACTGCCATGTTGAAAAGTAAGCAAACCCTTCTCGACAGCAATGGAAAATCTGTATTGGCATTACAGCAAGCAAACCCTTCTTATAGTTGGTGACTAGCTTTTGCATATTTCCACTGGAATTTTAAACAATTTATCTTTGGTGATGAGCTTCTGGTCTTATCATCACCCTAATCTTTAGCTCCCTCCATAGATTCTCTGTCAGATTAAATTTAGGACTCTCACTGGGCCTTTCCAAAACATCAGCATTGCTTTCAGTCATAAGAAACATAAAAAGATTAATTAAAACCTAAATCTGCCAGAGGTCTGAATAACTGTGAATAACATGCTCATGCTTGAAAACTCTGTTTCTTTGTTTGTTTGTTTCAAACCTGCAAGTAAAAGAATACATACAATTTGCTGTAGTTCACAATATTTATACATTTACATGATTTGAAAAGGGGATGGAGAAGAAGCTATGCTTGTGGTTCCAACCCCCAACTACGACTCACCACATAAAGAAAACACAATAGAACAATACAGGTATTCACACTGACAATCAACACTAACACAAACAAAGACAAAGACAGGCCCAAACACATTCGGATCCTATATCTCTCCCCCCAGAACATTTGGCCCAGCAAACAAACATTAAATGAAGGGAGTCAGCAAGAGCAACAAGCTTTGCAGCTGCTCCCTTTAAAGTTCATAGATATTTATATACTAATATATTTTATAAGTTATGAATTATGACGCTTTGCATCACCCATGCCTAGGCACAAATGGTGTGCGTGCACCAGATTTACAGATGCATTTGACGTACCCGTCTATGAGGACTTCAGCCACTTTCTTCCAAGTACTTACTCATCACATATCTTTTAAAAGTTTTTATCTCTTCTGCAAGGCTGCTCCATAACAGGAGTCACTGAAAGACACATCGATTTTATTGCCGTCCTTACTTTTGACTGATATAATTTATTAGTTCCTCTCAGATTATATTCATGATGAGCATCTCTATCTTTGAATAAATTTTGGATATTACCTGTGAGGGAGTTTTCTGATGTCCTTTGAACCATTTTATAATTTGCCAAGTCTTGCAGTTTTAAATTGAATGTATTGAGAAAAAGTGGACTGGTGTGAACATTATATTTAACTTTATTAACAACTCTAAATGGCTCGTTTCTGGAGAGTGATTAAAGGTAACACATTTGTCTTGTAACCATTTCCCCAAACCTCTAAACAATAATTTAAACAGGACATTATGAAGGAGTGATACAGAATGAATAGTGCGCTTTGATTACGAACAAAACTACAATTTTTAATAACACCAACACACTTAGACACTTTTGAACGTAAATAACTATGCGGTTTCCAGGATAACTTGTCATCAATAACTACACCCAAAAACACAATTTTCTGTACTCTTTCAATAAATGTATTATTTATTTTTATTTGAGCCATCATATTAGTTTTTCGGTGTCCACACAGCATAAATTTAGTTTTTTTCAAGTTCAATGACAATTTGTTAATCGTAAACCAATTCCTTAGCTTGTAAATTTATGAGTTATTTCATTCAAAAGTTTCTCCAAATTGTTACCTGAACATAAAACATTTGTATCAGCGGCAAAAAGTATAAATGTCATGATTTTAGAGATTTTACAAATGTCGTTAATATACAGTAAAAAGAGAGTTGGTCCTGGATTGAACCTTGTGGTACCCCACGCATGATATTTCTGTATGTACATTTATATTGCTCAATTTGTACAAACTGAACCATATCGACTATTGGAAAGCAAGTTATTTTTAATAAATTTAGATAGTCTTGAAATTAATAATTTTTCTAACATTTTTGAAAACTGGGGCAAGAGGGAGACAGGACGGTAGTTTGTAAAGCAGTGTTTGTCTCCTGATTTAAATAATGGGATTAGTTTAGCTGTTTTCACATTGGAGGGAGATTGACCAGACTGAAATGACGAGTTGCAAATGTGTGTAAATGGTCTGACTATTGCTTCAGCAACATTCCTAATTTTTGTCATATCTATTTCATTAATGTCCTGCGATTATTTGTTGTTACATTTCCTTATGGTCTCCAGAACCTCGTTCTCATTGGTAGGAGTAAGAAACATGAGGTTTGGATTATTCTCAATTAAACTACATGTTGATTCATTACTATTTGGAATTGTTCTCACTAGGTAAGATCCCATATTCACAAAAAATCTGTTAAATCTGTCCACAATTTTATTCTTATCATTAATAACCTCACCATTCTCTACAAAATATTTGGTATAACATACGTTTTTACAAAGAAGCGTACCACCCAGACTGTTGCATGCCCAGAGTGAAGCATGGGGGTGGATCAGTGATGGTTTGGGCTGCCATATCATGGCATTCCCTTGGCCCAATACTTGTGCTAGATGGGCGCATCACTGCCAAGGACTACCGAACCATTCTTGAGGACCATGTGCATCCAATGGTTCAAACATTGTATCCTGAAGGCGGTCCCATGTATCAGGATGACAATGCACCAATACACACAGCAAGACTGGTGAAAGATTGGTTTGATGAACATCAGGAGCGAGTCAGGAAACGTTTTCCTCCACCAGTATCACGTAGTGACCTGGCCACTATCCTGCAAGAAGAATGGCCTAAAATCCCTCTGACCACTGTGCAGGACTTGTATATGTCATTCCCAAGACGAATTAACGCTGTATTGGCCGCAAAAGGAGGCCGTACACCATACTAATAAATTATTGTGGTCTAAAACCAGGTGTTTCAGTTTCATTGTCCAACCCCTGTAGACCGACCGGTAAATCGAGAGCTTCACTTTTCGACTCAGCTCTCTCTTCACCACAACGGACCGGCACAGCGCCCCCATTACTGCGGCAGCCGCACCGATCCGTCTGTCGATCTCCCGCTCCATTCTTCCCTCACCCATGAACAAGACCCCGAGATACTTGAACTCCTCCACTTGAGGCAGGAACTCCCCTCCAACCTGACGAGGACAAGCCACCCTTTTCCGGTTGAGTACCATGGCCTCAGACTTGGAGGAGCTGATCTTCATCCCAGCCGCTTCACACTCAACTGCGAACCGCCCCAGCGGTTTTCATTAGTTTTCATTAATATTAGATATTTTTAAAGTTTTTTTTTCATCCTGCACCAAGAATCACACTAATTTCCTAGATTACTGCCAATCTAATAATGAATTATATTGCTCTTTTTTAGCTAATGAGTTATTTGATCCTCATCCATCCATCCATCCATCCATCCATCCATCCTATTTTATACTTCAAATTTTATCTCTGTCCTTCACGGGTTGTATATAAATGCAAAGCTATACTTATTTGAACAGTAAAGGAGCTTTTAAGCCAAATGCAGCGTGGGCTGTGCTGGACTCTGGAACCCTTTTCATTTATGCATCATGTGCCACAATACCTGCTAAACAAACAAGTAGCCACATAATGTTGTTAGTGAATGCATTTATTTATTTAATATATTTTATTTAAAATAATTCAAATTTTAAATCCAATTTTACAAACGTTTTCTTGCCAAGATGACAGCAGCTCAAGATAGCACTTAAACACCACAGATATACAAATGATACAAATTCTACACCATCAGATGAAATGGATTGAAGTGATCCAGGTGTTAACTCAATCAGCTCTTCACTACAAAGTTGGACTGAGACTAGAAAAAAATTATTTAGTATTTTTTTGGTATTTAAGCATTTTTAATGATCTTTTTGTGTTCTTTATCTTTAGAGTTCAGATTTAATCTCCATGCCTTCAACTTTCATACATGTGAGATCTTCCTTGTGCTCTAGTTTTGAAATGTCTGCTCCTGAAAAGCATCAAAAGTATAAAAAAAGTACAGTTCAATTAACTCCCCAAATTCACTGCAGACCATAAGTGTTTACCTTTAATTATTTTCCCAGTTTGTTTCATTACATCTGCTGGCACCCTCTTAAGCGCCTCAGTGGTTTAACATGTTCTCAGTCTAATAGACTTATTACTCCTACTAATTGGATTTGTCTTTAAGTCACACTGAACAGATAAAACCACATTTACCCTCCTCCTCAGTTGCATGCTTCCACCAATCAGTTACTGTAATTTGGAATTCACATTTGTTTCACTCTTTTAATGTTATTCTTCACCTAAACTAGGGCTCCCTGGAAAAGCCGAAGTTGCAAAACAAAAATATTCTGGCATTAGCTTAGGAGTCATTAGCATGAAGAAGGCTGTTAGCTTTACCACTTAAAGACATACAATATCTGTGTAAATGTACACATCTGATACTGTTACAGAAAAGCCTAAAATATGCTACCAAAAAGAGATAACTGGGAGATAACTGGCAGCAATAAATAACTGGCAGGTTATTGCTGAAGTGAAGGGAATCAGCTAGTGACTGCTTCACTTGTGCACAATTTTCTAAGCAGCTAAAAAGGACTGCTAAGACTAGGTGGCCTGTAGGGCAGGAGAGTGGCAGAAGATAGATAGATAGATAGATAGATAGATAGATAGATAGATAGATAGATAGATAGATAGATAGATAGATAGATAGATAGATAGATAGATAGATAGATAGATAGATAGATAGATAGATAGATAGATAGATGTTAGAGAACCCCTAAAAACCCTTGTTGCATCACTGGTGACTGAAGCTAGTTTCAGATATCGTCTCTCTAGATGGGCCTGTCGTGTCTTTGAGCTTCGGTGTCTTGTGTAAAAGCACCAAAGCAGAATATATGGCTGATGTTGATGCACATAGACAAAAGCCATCATAGAGGCTAATTACAGACTGTAATTACAGATCTGTTTGTTAGGGTTTTGATCCACTCCAAAGAACAGAACTTCTTCGAACCAGGCCCAATCAAAAGTAACTCAGTGTTTGACGTGGTTTTGACGTGGCATTTTGGTAGTGCTGATGTTTTCTCTGTTAAGTGGAATATCCTGATCTAGGTTTAGTTCTCTCAGGTTTGTGCTCAGACTTGTGTGAGCAGATGGCATGATGCTGAGGTATGTTGTTTGGGAAGTGATACCCCCTGCTGGTCAGATGCAGAAACATGTTTTTTTTAACAATGCCCTCCCGGCACCGTATCTAATAGTCTAATAATATGTGCTGAATTATTTAACCATTGTTTTGATGCACATTGACAGTTTTCGTTATTCTATCAAATGACCAGTAAAGTATTTTTGTCAACACATTCACATGTTGGATAAAGAAGTCATATCATCTACAGGTGTCACAGATTCATTATTATAGTCATAGAGCACCCGTCTTGCCTCTAGTTACATTGTAGGGACTTTTCTTAATATTTTACTGAGAGAGATCTTCAAATCAAAACCAGGAGCACAGAGGCACAAAGTAAATACCTCTTGCAAAAAGGACCTTTTGAGTCACTTAAAAAAGATATTCTGATAAGCCCTGCACTAGGTATCAGTAGCACCTATTATGTAACACTGTCATCTTACCTGTATGGAGCATGTGAAGGTTAATTGTTTGGTAGGGTTTTTTTAAAAAAGCTAAGCATTAAACTGTATTTCACTGTATTGTGGTCTGAGGCCATGAGCAGAAATGATTAGTTCTTATTAGCTATAAAATGGTTTTAGGTATGTTACCATTTTTATGAGCAATGAATTAAATAATAATTTTGAAATAATACAGACTAGAGAACATCTTATAGGAACTTGAACTGGCAATTCTTCAACTCTTTTTTTCAAATCTTTTTTTAATCACTGAACATACCGTACCTGAGCACTAATAGGGGACTATGACAACAAAAGTTGTTACTGAGGAAAGTAGACTCAAAGCTTCCTGTTTTTGGTATCTATGGTGTGTTTAAAATGAAGTCTGAGTTAGCAGGAAAGGTGAAAGAAGCTAGGACACTTTATTTTCTTTGCTTGCACGTCAGCTACTTTTAAACACAAGGTGAGACTTTTAGCTGATAATATGTTATAGGACAGCTGGTCTCTTTTTACAGTGGGGCTTCACGCTATGTTTGTCATGGAACATGCTGGATTTGAAAAGGTTGCCAGCCTTTTGCAAATCTCAGAATTAGGGTATGGGTCTACGTCAAAGAAATAAACACAGAGATGGCAGTTCACAGTTAGTAATGCTAACCATGCTATTGCTAAAATCAGAGGCTAAAGACATCTTAAAATGCTAGAACACACAGTGTGACATCACTTCTGCTCCTAATTGAATATGTCAAGACCACTCATAGGGACAAGGGCTAGAAACAGATGGCTCTTAAATTAAGATCTGATGATCTAATAACCTCTAACTTATACATTAATTATCGCTTTTAAAGCAGAATTGGAATTGGCTAAAATCAGTATTGACCTGACAGAGCTTTGGAAAAACTGGAGAAAAGAAACTGGTCACAAAATAAGCATCCTTTATACCAACATAATACACATCTCAAAATAGTTACAAAATGGAATTATAGTATTTCAAAATCATGGGCACAACATTTTGAGGGTACTAAACAAGTCTGCACAAATATAGAATCAGTTGATTTTTAGTGTTTTGGTATTTGAAAGGATGAAGCATGCTGCTTATACTTGTGTCTAAATGTTTGAACAGATGAAGTTTACACCTTAACACATCTAAAAATTGTACCCAAAGGTTAACCACAGTTGTGGAGGTCCACAACTCTCTTCCTGATATCTTGGCCGATTTCATCACACAGACTCAGTGAGTTTGAAGACAATAAAGAAAATTAATGACAGGAAAGACAAGTATGGTGGATTTGCAGCTCAAAGAAGATGCAGCTGATAACAAAGCAGGTACACCAGGATAAAATTTAAAGTCTGCTCAAATGGTGTGCTATTTAAATATATTGATAAATTAATTTGCATTTAGTATCGCCCTATTCTTCAGATGAACCGTATTAGATTGTCTTTTAAACTGAGAATTTTTGAGAACTTTATATAGAAGGAAATGTCCTTTTTTCTGAAAATAATAATCTCATGTCAGGTCTTCTTGCAACCTTTCACACTCTCTGTGTTCATCACTGCTTGAAGAAACTATAACTGCCTCTGTCCTGAGTGGATTAACCTCAGTATCCCCTCGTCCTGCAATGGCCTTGCCACGATGTATCAAAAGCTTACTGTAAGAAGTGGGTAACATCAGTGGTCAAGAACACCCATTACTAGGTCACACTACATTTACTGGGAAAGGAAATTATGAGATCAGTCTGGCAATGCTGAGTAAACTGTTTCAGCAATGAAAGTGGCAAGTAAAGTGGAGGATTCATTTGTAAAGATGTCTGTGATTCTGTGTTTACCTCCAGATGAAAGCATGGGTGTTACATTTTTTTCATTATAGTGTTTTTTTTCCCTAAATTTCGATGTAAGAAATTTTGCTGTGGGGCTGAATGATGGCCTGTTGGTAACATTGCTGCCAAACAGCAAGAAGACCCTGGGTTTTCCTGGACCCTTTCTTAATGAAGTTTGCATGTTCTTTCCGTGCATGTGTGAGTTCTCTCTTGGTACTCCAGCTTCATCCCACAGTCTGCTGTTTTGGGACTGTGGCAGGAGGTTAAATGGTAACTCTATATTGCCATTAGGAATGAGTGTGTGCATGTGTCATTGTTTGTCCTGTGTGTCTCTGTGTGGCCCTGTGATTGACTAACGACCTGTCACCTTTCTCCAGATAACCGCTGGAGATAGGCCCCAGCAACTCTGCGACCCTGCAAGGACAAACTGGTATATACAATGAATGGATGGAAGAAATCCTGCCATCCGATTTATTATTTCCAGTAGTTTACAATGCATTCACATAATAAATCAAACTCTCCTAGAACAAACTAATAAAAGTGAGACGAATACAACTGTACAGAGAAAACATTAAAAAGACAAGTTTTAACCCACCTCTAATAACACACATTTCCTTTAAAGCAGACAGACTTTCTACTAATCTTTTTAAAGTGATCTTGTCAATAGTCGTCCAGGCTAAGCCCTGAAAAAGACCTGACACAGGACCTGAGAGATGCATCATCCTTCCATAAATCATCTGCTAAATGCTAAGCTTTCTCTGGGAATAACATTGTCTGTGATAATTAGGCTACCATTACCTGCCTGACACATTGTGTTATTTTTTGTATTTTCATAAATTTAGCTGAGGAATCAGGGACAAACTGCTTGTATCAAATTTCCTCCACTAATGCATTTCTGTGTCAAGCACAGGCAGCCCTGTACAGTTTTACTGCTAAAACTTCAACATACTGTGGTACACAGTTAATTCTGGGATAAATTCTCTATTTTTACTATATAGAAGTAGTCTCCCATTTCTTATACCTCTTAACTCCTCTGCAGGGACTTCCCCTTTCATCCTCACTTACAGTGCTTTGAAAAAACGTGTTTACCCCTTTCAGATTTCTTCTGTTAGCGTGACAAAAAAGTGAAACAGAAGAAATCTGTGAGAGGGCAAATACTTTTTCAAGGGACTGTAGAAAGGGTAAGCTCCCTCTGGCTGAATAAGGTGAAGCTGATCTGAAAATTTAATGAAAATCAAACACTTTAAAAATTGAAAGATTTAACACCATAAATATAGAAATTGCAATTGCGGCTTTACCATAGAAAAAGCTAGCTAAACACAAATGTAGGCTGGTGACCTGTGTGATAGTAATGCTCTGTTTGATGAGACTAAGACGGACAGAATGTCCCTTAACAGGGTACACACGCCCTTATATAAACATGTGCCTGTGTCATATCTCCTTGGGTTATAAGATGCAAGGCCTCCACAAACAAAAACAAAACTTTCTCCTCCGTCATTAACAGATGAGGAGCGAATGCTTGGACTTTGTCTGATCCCTCAGTCTGTCTGGCATTTGTGCTCACTAAAGATTATAAATGCAAGTGAGGGATGCTAGCTCAGCTAAAGAAATCCGATGGGACATTTGTTGTCTGAAAATAATTCCTGTCAAATAGCATGATGTAAATCTTCATGTGACATGTAACTAAAATTCCCAAGTTCAATTAATTCTTTTTGAACATCTCAAAATCTTTCATTTTCATCAGCCTTGATTGTTCTTTAACTGAGGAAATTTACAAAAAACTTCATAGGATGATTATAACAGTAAGTGTGCTATATTTTAAATCCATTACATATAAATCAAATCAATAAAGAATAGTTTATATTGCAATTTCCATTTATATTTTTATATGTAATTTCTGGCATTGGAAATAAGGTGTGCATTGCAATGCAGCCATTTCCAAGAAAAATTAAAACTGAAGAAGGAGGACAGAGATGTATCAGGAATTGTAGGCTGGATTTCAATCAGAAGGGAGATATTTAACCCTAAGGTCATTGTCCTGCGGTGCTTTCTTAAAGTCAATTATCCGTCAGATTTGAGCTGATCACTTCCTCAAAATCCTCCCGTAATCTACTTTTACTAATGTGGGGATAACCCTGATGAGGTATAAAACATCCGCGTCCACGTAAACTGCCAGTGTAGGGTTGGCATTTACCACTCTGAGGCTTTTGGCATTTCTATCAGCTAAATCTCCCACACACAAGACAACCAAAGATGGGCTGGGATGGCGGATACGAGCCCAATGGCACTGAGGGCAAAAACTTCTACATCCCGATGTCCAACAAAACTGGCATTGTCAGAAGTCCCTATGAATACCCGCAGTACTACATGGTGGACCCAATGATCTACAAGCTCCTAGCCTTCTACATGTTCTTCCTGATCTGCACCGGAACTCCCATTAACGGTCTAACATTGTTTGTAACGGCTCAGAACAAAAAGCTACGGCAACCACTCAACTACATCCTGGTGAACTTGGCCGTGGCCGGACTCATCATGTGCTGCTTCGGTTTCACCATCACCATCACATCTGCTTTAAATGGTTACTTCATCCTCGGACCCACCTTCTGCGGTATTGAGGGATTCATGGCAACACTCGGAGGTGAGACGAATGGCCCTAAAAATGTATCTGGAATCATGTTTCAGTCATTGGTCAACATTTAATATGTAATGTATTTTCTGTCTCTGCAGGTGAAGTTGCTCTCTGGTCCCTGGTTGTTCTGGCTATTGAGAGATACATTGTTGTGTGCAAACCCATGGGCAGCTTCAAATTCACTGGAACTCACGCCGGAGCTGGAGTCCTTTCCACCTGGATCATGGCTCTTGCTTGTGCGGCACCCCCACTTTTTGGGTGGTCCAGGTAAACCATTGCTTGACCCAAAATTATTTAATCAAGATTTCTGTAGCTTTTAATTTACTAAGACTGCAAGAAAAAGAGAAGTAAACCACTACATAAATCCTCAAATAAATACATCATGTTTAATTATTTGACAGGTACATTCCGGAAGGCATGCAGTGTTCCTGCGGACCTGACTACTACACCTTGGCCCCAGGATTCAACAACGAATCTTATGTCATCTACATGTTTATTGTTCACTTCTTCATTCCTGTTTTCCTGATTTTCTTCACCTATGGAAGCCTTGTCCTGACAGTCAAAGCTGTAAGTGAAATTTACACAAGTTACCTCTCACAGCAATTCTTTGTGATCAAGTTCTTATGAACTTACTTAAACACCTTAGCAATTGTTTAATAACCTTACTAAACTCTGCAGGCCGCAGCTCAGCAGCAGGACTCCGCTTCTACACAGAAAGCTGAGAAGGAAGTAACGCGTATGTGTGTCTTGATGGTGTTGGGCTTCTTGGTAGCTTGGACGCCATATGCAACCTTTGCTGGCTGGATCTTTTTGAACAAAGGAGCATCTTTCACAGCTCTGACTGCTGCCCTACCTGCTTTTTTTGCAAAGAGCTCAGCCCTGTACAACCCTGTTATCTATGTCCTGATGAACAAACAGGTTGGTGTATTCTACAGACTCCACAACCTACATTTTTAAGTATTTATATGCACTTTCTTAAAAATTCTCCTTGCTCTGCCTTTCAGTTCCGTAACTGCATGCTCAGCACCATTGGTATGGGTGGCATGGTGGAAGACGAGACCTCAGTGTCAACAAGCAAGACAGAAGTCTCAACTGCTGCTTAAGGACCATGTGTCTTAATCACGACGACATCTTCAAGTCTGTGGACAAGTTCCTGAATAATTGTTGTCTGATTTTAATAGAGTCCACTCAAAAAAGAGACTTTTGCCAAAGTAATTCATGGATTTAACAACTGTGGACCAAGGAATTCTGTCTCATCTGGTTATGCATGTAAAGTATTAAGTGTAAATTTTACCTTTGAGTTCATCTTGTACAGCAGCAGGTTGAATGTGTGTCTGTGAGCGCGTATGTTGGAGTATGCGTGGCTGAACTCGGATCTCTCTGAACACCTCAACTATGAATACAGGCTGTGAACCGCTGAAAACCTTTAATTGCTGAATGTGCAATCAAGTGTGGGGTGTTTGCTTGTAATTATACGAGGGAACTGTTTAACTGGTGTACCAGTGGCATTATTTTTATGCATTTTGTGAAAACTAATTAAAAAAAAACTTAGTAATGACTAGATAATAAATGCATGCATCAAATGAAATGTGATGGTGTGTTCATTGTTGACTTAAAAATCTGATCTTGAGGTTCTTACAATGCAAAACATTCCTAAACCAGGTGCGGCGCTGATGGTGTAGGGGTTAAGTGCGTGACCATATGCAGAGGCTACAGTCCTCAAAGCTGCTGTCTTGGGTTCGAGTCCCAGACCCGGCGACATTTGCCGAATGTCTCCCCTCTCCACCCCTCTTTCCTGTCTGCCTACTGTCAAAAAAATAAATAAAGGCCACTAGTGCTGAAAAAATATCTTAAGAAAAAAAACATTCCTAAACTAAATCATAAATAATTTTCAAGGAATAAGAGCAGTCAACTGAACAGTAATGTTTTATTATTTTCTTTTCTATAAAAATCTTTTTTATTTATATATTAAAACATCACAACACAAAGTAATGTCTTTACTTTGTGTTTAAATTCAATCCAATCATTTCAGCGGTAACAGTATGTTAAGTGAAACAGCAATCTTATGAAATCAAAAGAAGCTATCCCAAGCAGTGAGGCTAAGGCCACTAATGAAAAAGTGGTCTAATTAAGGGAAATGGCAGATTACATCAAGTCAATGCAACCCTTCCTCTGAGTAAGCAATGGAGCAACATTGTTTCCACCAGAAACAGGGAAGGGTTGCCTTTCTGCTTTAGCTGTCAAGAGGTTGAAAGGACAGAAAAATCTCTTTAAATCGAAAAAAAAAGTAAGACAAAATATTCTGAAACATGTTTTATGCTGTGGTTGAATGATTTCCTGCTCAACAATAAATTATAGTTGAAGATGCACAATATATCAAATTGAAATGATAAATGCAATGTTAGTGTGTTTAATATTGCGATCACAAAAAACTGCTAAAACACAATATTTGAAAAGACATTATATTTCATGTACCACTCATACAAATTCTGACAGATATATTTGGCTTGTTTAGTAGGTTCTGTTGAACAGGTTACTGCTGTAAGATCAAACACAAACCAAAAAAAAACATCTCCTGTCATCTCTTACTGTGTGTGTGCAGTGCTCAGTACCACACCATTGTGACCAATACATTTCTTACCTCACATATACCTCTGATGTTTTACTGTAATGTCGAATAGTCAGCAGCATTTGCTTCATTTGTATGGGATGTTTTTGAAGTATTCAGTTTTGACAGGGGGCTCTGAATGTTCTGTGATAATTTACAATTCCTGTTTTATAAGCCAACATCAGGTTTAAATTGCTCTCTCTCTCTCTTCTTCCAAAATTAAGATGGGGTTCTTGGAATTTTGCAAGCTGGACCCTCAATTGTTTGTAGAAGAAGGCACAATGTGTCCTACTGTAAAATTAAATGGGCGAACATTCTGATAAAACAAACTGTCTACTTTATTAGAGGCTGGAACCTATTTTAACAGTGTTCCTGACAGACTGTCCTACTGACTGATGCCTCTGTGTGTCTGCTGAGATCAGTACAGACTACCTCGGCATGACTTTGGTTTTTCCTATGGTAGATATGGGTTGCACTGATGTTCTCTTGTATTCTCATGCATGTTCTCTCTCAAGTTTCCTTTACCTCTTCCTCTACTTCTTTGTGGACTCCCCTCTTCACTTCAAAATCACTCTTCATCAGACTGCATCTATTTCTGTTGAAATTCAGTGAACTCACCTGCTGTCATTTTTATGGGGCTGAAATGTGATTGTTGCATTTTATATTAAGCATGTGTCTCATGTGTTTGACCAGATGGTTCACAGAAACGTTGGGATATTTTCTGTTTTTAAAGCACATAAATGTGTTTAGTTGCTTGCAAATGTCGGCTGCTATTTTGCTGAATGAGTGTGAGGTTTTATTCATTGTGGAATAGGTTTTACTTTAGTGTAACCAAACCTAAAATACTGTTAATCATGAGGGCTGTTTTGGACACGTTTATCTCCATGTTTTCTGACTAAAACCTTAATAAGATGTAGTAACAGCATGATAATATTTATCCACTTTTGAGAACATTTGAATGATATTTTGACAAAGTCCTTCAAAAAAAACCTGCTGAATTACAAAATGAACTCCCTTTCAACCCCAGAGAACGATTAACACTAAGAGGTTCACAGTAGTAATTTGTAAATATTTGATCTTACATCTCTATTAAAGTCTGGGAATCTTGTGATGCATGCTTTAATTTACAGAGCACACTTAATCTTTATTGATGATTTTAAATTGTTTCCACTAAAATAATTCAAAATTGTTTGTCAGACAAAGATAATAATTTTTTTTCTGCTATTTTATCAGTTTTATGCAGCATTTTTCATGCTCTTTTTCTCTTGAGTGTTTAGTAGTTAAAGAATGTTTTGTTGTGTCTGTAATTTTAAAGGTATTTTGTTAAAGCCTGTAAATTAGCTTTTGACTGGAGCACCTTCAGACAGAACAATGGACACCTTTTTTCTAAATGCAACTTTAATTCATTTTTGTTGCTCCTTAAATAATTTCTAAATCAATGTATCAATATGTTGATAAATATTTTCGTTGTGGTTTGTAACTTCTGGTAACATATGAAGAATAAGATAGGTTACTTGCTTAACTTGTGGGGAATTAGAATAAAGACCTATGAGGTGCTGTAAAATACATTGATAGTTTGCTGTAAGCGCCTTGAGCGTACCAAGCTCATGTGCTTTCCATCTGATGCTGTGTTGAGGTCGACGTCTTGATGTGCAGCCATATTCTGACATTGTAAAACCTTTCCATTATGACATCAGCATAAAATAAATAAAAATAATGCATAGTTTTATAACTGCATGAATAAAAATTAATTGTATAATTTGTAACCTTATCAGTGGAATGTCTACAGGAGAGCTTTCAGATTTTATAACAAGCAGATGATGCCCCCTGGAGGTCGCCAGGTGAAACGGAAAATACCCTTTTGGCAACCTAAAGAGCAATTTTAGGGGGGACTTTTAAAAGTAACCGTCAGGGTGCTCTCCCTCTAAAACCCCATTTACAGAACTACATAACAGTCTACACTGAGAGACAGATCTAAAGGGTTTAATTACGTTTAAACATGCATTTCTTACCCAGTGAACCATCTATATCATAATGTACCCCTTTGTTTTCCAGCTGATAACCCGATCCTAATTGTCATGCTGTGGGCACATGCACTGTAATTTTCTTCAAAGAGCCTGCTCTGGACACCTGTGCGTGCTTAGTCTCTCTGTCAGGGGGCCGCCTCTCTTTGTTCTAATTGCTTGGATCAGGCTGCAGGCAGAGGCTGTAATAACAAACTCTGGGATACATGGAGGAAAAATCTCCAGCCAAAATCCTTGCTGTGAGGAAGGATGGAAGAAAATCACAGTTCTGGTTTGCAGTGTTTTAGCTGCAGTTATGTAACAAAAATTTTTAGGGGGGTCAAATTTCTCATGGTTCTCCAAAAAAAAAAAAAAATGGTATGATCAGACCCAAGTGGTATCTTATTTTTATTTTAATGTTTGTGGTTTATATATACTACAGCACTGTATACATTCAAGGAAAAGATGGTAAACCAAATTTTAATTTAATCATCATAATGCTTGCATGTGGAGGTTGGGTTAAGTGGTCCAGAGTTCAAGTAATTAACAACAATAAATAAATGTGTTATAATAGCTTAATGTTGAAAATACAGATTATGATTTTTTTTCATTTTATACCCGTTTGTGTCAAATAGGTAGAAATTATGGGCACCCCTCCAATAAAAGTCTAAGGAGTTAAAGTAAACCTCAAAACGTTCTCAGCTGGTCTTTTTTTCATTCCAATGTGTGTTTAGGAACATTATTGTCTTTTGGAAGCAAGTCCTTTTTCTTGAACACCTGGGTTGGTTCACTGCAGTCAAAATGCTCAATATTAGAGAATAAGTTCAAATTCTTAGAATCCTGAGCAGCTGCTTCGATAAACTGAAAGCCACTGACTGCAGCATTTAGGTGCTAGTGTTTCAATCATTTATATATTTTATATAACGTATTATAGAACCTTTCTATAATATTCAATTTTTTAGGATGCACATTTAAGTCAGCTCTGCGATAGTAGGACCTTTATGCCATTTTCATTAGGTTTTGTGGTGAAATTTCACTCATCAGCCAAGCTAGGAAATTGGACCGTGAAACTTCAGATCAGTCTAGTTTACTAAGATGTGACGTAAAAAGTTCCGGACTGCACCAAATCAACTATAATACTTGATGAGGTGTAATAAATCTTACTGATGGTAAATACATCTTATTTTTGATAAATGTTCAGAATCTCTTGGCTTCTTGTACATTTGTGACAGGGATCACTCAATGCAAAGGAAAGCCTTCATCCTTCAGAACTAAATTTTGTTAGAACTTTTTGCAGATCATGATTTGATTTTCATGTTCATTAAAGTAATTTAAAGTAGCCATCAAATATGCTACACCATTAATCCACTCATTGTGTTTTGCGTTAATAATCATTTTCATATAAATGACTGTGTGACGGTCTGCTTCCATGCTAAAATCTATCTCTGGGTGCTTATCTGGGATTTGAAGCCAAGACTTCTCCATAAAATGAAGTTTTATCTAACATCTAACCAAAACAAAAATAGAGCTCAAATAATGTGAGGTTTAGAAAAGCCCACAATGAACATTGGTATGTATGGATGCAGCTGCAATATGCTGGTTCAATTTTTATTCCACACAAAACAAAAGGGGAGAGAGGGGCCATCCTGAAACAAAGCAAATGTTTTATGATACAACTGTTCAAATCCAGTTAATAGTCTGTCCCCTGGTGCAGGACCTTAGATCTATAAAACATAGACGTTACTATGGGAGTAGACCATCACAGCCTGATCTGTTTAAGTATGATATTTAGTCTCCTGGAGTTCAGCCAATACCAACTCAGTGTCAGTTTTGTGTATTGTCACATTTTAAAGAGTTAGATATATGACAGTCATAGAGCGAAGCAGTTTTAAGGGTTTTAACCTCTTGTTTTAACAGCCTTAACTAGGATAAATTAGATTATTAAAAGGTGGATTATCCCTCTGGCCATGCAGTAAACATAATCCTGACACATGCTTTAATACAACCTTTAACAAATGCTGAAATCTACCCCAAAAAAAGTGTCCATCATTGTTTCCAAATGTAAACATCTCACATTTATTATTTAAGAAAACTTTACATCAAATTTCCTCTGCTTTGCTTCATTTTTAACAGAAGTGAAGAGGAAAAGTTTATTCTCACATGAAAGCAAAAAGAAAAAAAAGCATTAACACCTGTTTCATAGGGGCATTGGAATATGACTTTAAATAATCACTTAATAAATATGTACAACAACAGCAGAGAAAACAACAAATTAATCTTAATGTTTCAAAAAAATGCTGCGATAAATCCTGCCCTGTTGTTACTGTACAGGGGTTGATATTCATGTATTTGTTTTTTTTTTCTGACCCTTAATGACCTCAAACAATTAATAAATACAATTACAACCTTTGACACTCTTTGCCATCAAGAGAACTACACATTTTAAAATATCCTAATGAAGACACCGAGGAGATCCACCAATGAGAATATTAAGACATCCACCAATAAAAAAGAAGTATTTAAACTGCAAAATCAAACCATAAATATTTATCACACATTAAACACATTCTCCCACTGCACTTTTCATACTGTACACTTACTGTATCGTATAACCCAAAATATAAATGGAAAGTTTAGGAAGATTACCATTTAAAACACAAATCGAAACATTATTCAATGACAGTGAGGTGTAAATGTCTTGATTTGTCATGCATTGTATCTGCATGCGAACATTTGCTGCTTGCACATCTGAATTTACCCTCTGAGGGGCAATGAATGTAATGTCTCTTCTATTCTATTTATTTTATTTCTTTCTAAATATTCTCAGTAAATTAGATGATGTTGCAATCTTTTAAATCAGTCTTTATCAATGTTAATTTAGACTTTTTGATGGTCTTCTCAAAGAAGATTATTTTTGAGTTTGACCTATGACCTTTTCAGGCATTAAAAGACTCCTAAATGCAAGAAATGAACAACAACATGCTCAGACTCACAGACTGAACTGAGAATCAGTGGTGAAAAAAAATCAAAAAATTCAAAACAAAAACTGAAATGCCTTCAGAGAGACCTAAGAAATATTAATCAAGGTCCCTTTCAAAATATTACATAAAGGGAATGAGTAAAAAAGATTTTAGGGTAGGCTTAAAGTTCTTTTTGAACAACACTAAAAGAATGTTGAAACAAGTTGATTACTTGAAAGTTGCAATTTGAATGTTTGTAAATAATTCAAATTACAAAAAGACCTCCAAAACCAGTCTTGCAAGTTCAGCAGAAAATTTATGTTAAAAAAGATTTGTATGGTTAGACCATCGAGCTAATCTGCTAATTAGAGATGCACTAGAAAACACTTCAAGCTGCTGATGAACCCCTCAGAGCTGGGTTGCTCAGAAACAAACAATGCTAAGTTTTTTTCGATCAGTGAATACTCAATACAAAGCTGTATCATGTCGATAACAACACCCTTCGGTGTGGAAGTTGTTACTGAATGAGGAAGCCTTTGTTAACCTGTTTGTTCATTCAGGCTGCTACATTTTAAATGGGGCGAGACTCCGGCAAATTAAAATCAGGCAGAACATATTACAGCAAATTTGCTCTGATCCGTTTGAAAAGTGTAATTTTGTCTGTTATTGGACATGCTTAATTTGGAAATGTTGGAAATTTTACTGAAAATTTCACAGGATCTTCTAACCCTAGAGAAAATACAAACAGGGACGTATGGTTGCAAATAGTAGTGCTTACTGCACTAATGATGCTAATCCCTAATATAAGATGCTAAGGACAGTTTAAAGTGTCATTTTTTTCATTGTTAACATTTGCTAACATTTACAAAAACTGGAGATCAGAAACCAGGCATAAAATCTTAGATTAGTATATTGTTCCGGCTAATCAGTAGGAGAGATCCACTATTAAACCTTAAGGTTTGTTCTTCTCACTGTTTTTTTTCCATGGTTGGGGCATGAACACAAATCAGAACCAAATATGCTGCAATTTTCAGGTATCAAGTGCAGTGTCACAAAAAATGTTTGTCCCCTCACAGATTTATTTGGTTTTTAGCTTTTTTGTCACATTTACAATTTTCAGATAACCTGGGTGAAAATAAATGTTTTTTCAAATGATAATCCTTTATTAGTGGTGAAAAAGCTTTCCAAACCAACCTGCCCATAATTAAAATGAATTGTTTTACTTCAGTGAATTAGAGGGTTTAGATTTAGATGCGACACCATCTAAATAGGATTTAAATCTGGACTTTGACTAGGTAACTCTAAAACCTTCTCTTTTAAATCATTGAGAAATTCAGAGATGGACCTGCTTGTGTGTTTTGGATCATTGTCCTGCTAAATAACCCAGGTGGACTGAAGCATCAGATCACAAACTGATGGCCAAACGTTAAACGCTTTATTTTGAAATTTCTGTATGCCTCTTGTTAGACTTCTAGGCACAAGCAGACCACGGCTATAAATGCTGTAGTATATGTCATGTAAAGTGTATATACTTGTCTCTATAATTAAATTGTTGGTAGCACTGTTGCCTTGCAGCAAGAAGATCCTGGGATCGATTCCCGGCCGGGGGTCTTTCTGCATGGAGTTTGCATGTTCTCCCCGTGCATGCGTGGGTTCTCACCGGGTACTCCGGCTTCCTCCCACAGTCCAAAGACATGCCTGTTAAGTTAATTGGTCACTCTAAATTGCCCTGTATGAATGAGTGTGTGCATGGTTGTTTGTGTGTTGCCCTGCGATGGACTGGCGACCTGTTAAGGGTGTACCCCGCCTCTCGCCCATAGACTGCTGGAGATAGGCACCAGCTCCCCCGCGACCCACTATGGAATAAGCGGTAGAAAATGACTGACTGACTAAATTAAATTACATTGCGTACTTTGTGATCAGACAGATTCTATTAAAGTAATTAACTCCACAGGTATGACAGTAATCTGGTTGTTGTTAGCAAATTTGTACTCAAGTTTCTAAAATATGTGCTCAATCACACTTAATTCATGATTTAACAAAGCAACCACTTCTATTGTTGATTTGGGATACTTTTTTTCCCCTAAATGCAAAACATTATATTTTTTTGTATTTTGTTTTTGATAATCTGAAAAAAGCAGAAACAGAAAAAAAATCTGCCAGGGAGCAAATACTGCACTACATTTGTGGTACACTTCAAATACAGTGCACTACATTTTACCATCAATGATGTGACATGCATCATTAGGTTTTCTTCAACCCTATGCTGATAATATTGCTCCTAGGAACAAGGTGGCTGCACCCAGTCTGTGCAGCAGCTCATCTTTTACAACTGCTCTGTCCTCAAAAACATTCAGGTCAATGATAAAGATCCACTGCAATTTTGTGGCATCAATCTGAGCAAGAAGCTTTGCCTTTTTATTATTCATTCTTACTGGGTTTCATCCTTTCTATATGACACCAATTTTAACTCACACAATTTTAAATTTGTAGTTTCCTTTATGAGTTGTTTTACAAGCATACGGCACTATATGAGCTCAAATTATGTTCCGTTCACATCTCATTAACAAAAATTACAGGTCCTTGAGAAGCTATTTTATTCTCTTTTTCATAAATCACTGTTTTGCCCAGATATGTCTCTGGTAAGCTAAAGCTTATTTGTGATTGGTTGATGCTAGCTTGTCTCTGGACCTGTTTATCAAAGTCCCCTCTTGACTTGGTGAAACTGTCCTGTCTAAAGGGGCCAAAACTGTCATCTGGCTGATCAAAGCTGGATTCGCTGTAGAGTCGCTCTCGCATTTCACTGGATCGTTTCCTAGAAGAAGTTCTGCTCGGGTATCTCTGACCAGTCTTGTACCAGTCTGTCTCTTTAAAGACAAACCAAATGTTTCCTGACCAGAGGATGGCATTCACGAAACCAAAAACCTGTCAGTTGAACAAAAAGATAACAGGTGTAAGTAGATTATTGTATCCAGAATGTGTCAGTTTTTGATTGAATACCTACAGCAGAAGTGTTTAGACGAGACCAGAAAGGTTCCTGCGTTGCTGCACATTTATATTCCTTCTCTCTACATGCAGAGATGAGCAGAAGCACCTCTGTTGGGTTTGTGGCTGTCTTGATATCAGTGAGGCTTTTAGCCCAACAGCAACTGCTGAGCAGCCATGTTAGAGAAAATGTGACGGTGACAAGAAAATCCTGGAGCATTGTTCAGGACAGAAAGACATATTAGGAAATTCACAAAAGTCAGCTATTGGTGTCATTTTAACAAAACACACCTGATTGAACTCAAAGTGATTGTGGAAATTAAATGTTACTGACCACTAGAGGGCCTCTGTTGTTCTTCAGATACTTGTTCTGGTAGAAGACGTAGACAACTGTTGCCAAAAGGGAGTAGAGAAATGCCAATACACCCACAGTTACGAAAAATTGAGCAGCTGGAGAGAAGTCACCACTGAGGAAAACAATTTCTTCTCTCTTTGCCTCACACATGGGAGCTTTGAAGTGGACCTGCTGCAATCTATAAGACATAAAGAAAGGGGTTGTGAATAACTGTAGGGAGGATGTATCTTTATCCACCGACATTTCTCAGGTGTTTTGGAAGCAGACTATTAACGCGTTTTTTGGAGAGATAGAAAAAAAATATTTCAAAAAATATTTAAAAGTAAAAAGTTTAAAAACAAATTATCTGCACATCTAGGAGTAAAATTTTTTAATAATTGAGAAATTTTTATTTATTTATTTGACCTATACACTACTGGTCG
This sequence comes from Crenichthys baileyi, assembly GCA_036173005.1. Lineage (NCBI taxonomy): Eukaryota > Metazoa > Chordata > Actinopteri > Cyprinodontiformes > Goodeidae > Crenichthys > Crenichthys baileyi. The sequence goes on along the minus strand of JAHHUM010000684.1, from coordinate 82,778 downwards.
AACATTTTAGACACACTTTCTCATTAAATTCTTTATGTTTTTGACTATTTACATTGCATGTAGATTCTCACTGAAAGCACCAAAACTGTGAATTAACACATGGAATTATATAGCAAACAGAGAATTGTAAAATAACTTTAACTATGTTTCATATTTTATACTCTTTAAAGTAGTCGCCCTTTACTGTGATGACTGAAATATTAACCTTTCGGTGTCTCTCAACGAAGGCCTGGGAAGTTCTTTCAAGACTCTTTGGGAAACCATTTCAGGTGACCACCTCCTGCTAGCTCCCCAAGTAGATAGCCAGACTTATTAACTGCTGAATATCAGCTTGTTATTCTTTGCTACTCCATAAAAAGAAAAAGGCATATCATTCTGCACAGTATGCAGAAAAAAACTTCCAAACAGTTTTAGCAAGTGTTTGTTTGATATTTCTGCTTTTCTGTTTTAAATTAAAGCAAATGGATCATGTATTCCTTTTTATTTTCATATTTTGTGTAAATTTTGTGGTTTTCATACCAGCCCATGCCAGCTACTGTCATTTTATATATATTTGTCTGTCTGGTTTATACTTACTGGATAAGGAGAATGGAGACAGAATGTTCTCATTTTATGTGACATCAGTTTGGAACAAGCCTTGTAACCTAATTTAACACTGGAAATGTGCAACTATGACAATGTTTCTTGATCACTTTCCTGAACAGGAGTCAGATAGTTCTCACCCTTGGGAGAAGTCAGTTTGTGATAAAATAATTATTTAAAAAAAATGCACCCAAAAAATCTAAATCTTGATCACTTCAGCTTTACAAAAAAGAACCATCCCTTTAATCACAGCTGCCATAAGTTATTTCATTATTTAGTTAGTTTGTTTTGTCAAAACGAAAGCATTACCTCAGTTTCCTGTCATCTTTCATTACCTGAACTTCTAGCATTCAAATGGCAATGTGCTTGAAAATGTACAGAAGAGACCAGCTGAAGTAACCTTTTTCACTGTAAACACAGTTGTATAAGAAACACTGAAGACCTGGAGATGTTAAAGTGGGTCGACATCCCTGCTCAGCTGTCCAACAGCCTGGTTTTAAACTGGGCGAGCTTCATCAGAGAGCAGCTCTCTTTTTTAAACTTGACAGAAAAATTTGACAGAGTCTCTTCTTAAAATATTAGAGCAGATACTGCTGATCCGTTTTCTGGGGGGAAAATCCAAATTCTGAAGAGTAAATGATTATTTTATGTTTTTATTTTGTCTAAAATCATTTGTGATACCAGAAGTTATTTTGACCCTCCTCAAGGATAAAGTGCTCTGTTTCTAAGATAAACTTGTTTTCTGAGTGTCATGCAAAACCCTTATTTACCTAAAAGGATAGCCAAAATCAATATTGATGCTGAGGTTGTTCTGTCTCCGGCCTGCACAGTCCACTTTAACCTGGAGATGACCATGATATCCTCCACAGGTGGCAAATGCACAAATGGCAAAAATCTACCAACAGAAACAAACAAACATTTTGAAAGGAAAACCATCTGTTGATGATTTCTAAATGAATTCTTTAGAAAAAAGAGACAAATGACTCTGTGAGCTTGCTGCTTAATGAATGCACATCAATAAATCAGATAAGAGATTATTACAGTTCAAAACGATTTTGGAAACAAATCCTGAATAATTTAAAGGAAGGAAGATAATTAACAGAGCTGCGTACTGTGCCCTGGAGGGAGCCCACAGCAGTAGACTCAGAATCTGTTTATTCATGATATATGCAGATCTGGACTTTATCAATAATTTGTTTTTACATTTTCATCATTTCTAAAATATTGACAAAACTAATGACAGTTTTTACTGAGTCAACAAATTTTTTTGGACTTTTAAACAATTAAAAAGACCTCTCATCTCGAACCAGAACGCTGTGATAACAAGAAGGTCTTTGCAGTTTAAGGCAAAAATAATGCAAATTTATAGCCATTAATCTGAACAAACCTGAAAAGAAATAAATAAAGGCAACTTACCGGAGCAAATATAACCATACACATTTAAAGACCAAAGAGCCTTACTCCTCACAGTGCCGACAGCTGTAGTCATCAGGCTGAGATGTAACTGATGCAGACAGGAAAACCAGAGCAACTCTTCTAGCAGAGAGGGGTGGGCTGACGGGGGTTGTCTCCCCTGAAGAGGAGCTGGAGATCTGCTCAAACTCTGCATGCAATCATAATTGCTTTAAACTACAATATTTGTAAAATATGATACTTATTTTTTGGATCATGAAAAAAAATCCCAAAATCCTGTTATTGACGCTCTGTGACAACATTGGTCTAGAAATCAAAATGTGCCTATATTTGCAACATGAAGCAAACCGAGGATCTGGGACAGATTTTGATCATATAAATAATTTGGATGGTCACAGAGATAATACTGGGGGCTGCATAGAGCTGGTGTGTGTTAACAGACATCAACAAACCTAGATCTATATTTCAGAGAACTTCATCTAAACATGAATATTATTTTGTGTGTGTAATTTCAGGTCTGTACCTAATGCAACAAAATGGTTGTGTTGTAATGTTTTGCTTCGGTTAGATTCAGGTTTTAATTGGGAACCACCTATAAAATGCACCTAACGTATTTCTAAAATTTTAAAACAGTGTGACTACATATCAGACCAATTTATTTATTTTTCTTATGAAGATGTTATGGTTTCTTTGTATAATGAATAATTGATGTTTACATCATTTGCCTGACTCAGAGGTCTCTTGCTGACCTCTTCTGGTGAAACATCTGTATTACACATTCATATTTCAGCCTTTTCCTGCATTTAAACCGGTATTTCAGCCAAAGATTAAGCCAGTTTATCTCTGAACATAATATATAGACTTTATCTATATATTACTTTTTCAAACAAAGTTAAAACATGCTTCACATAAATAGAAACATAAAAATGATACAAAATACATAATAAAATAGAAGAGTAGTGTAAAAGCCACATAAAAAAAGAGAAACTCAATGAATAAAAGCTGATTTATTCAAATATGTTTTAAGCAGAGTTTTAAGGGGACACAGCCTGTCTGATATCGAGTGGAAGACCATTCAACAAAAGAGGAGTCCTGACCATGAAAGATCTAACCTTCTGTTGCTCTGGGAAAATAAAGCAATGGTCTGTTAGTCCTAGAAGCAGTGATAGGAGTGAGAAGCTCAGAGAAATACACAGAGGCAAGAGCATTCAAAGATTTAAAAACAAACAATGACATTTTAAAATTAATTTTGAACTTCACAGGCAGCCAGTGCAGTGAAGTAAGAATTGTAGAGATATATATATACTCGTATCTGAGTTCTGGAGAAGACTCTAGCTGCAGTGTTGTAGAAGTTGTAGACAAATAAATACACATAGGAAAATAAAAGTCTGATTACGCAATCCTAAAAGTCATTGCATCAGTCATACTGAACAGCAATAGTGTCTGTCTGTCATCCAGGTGTTTGTACATATAAACTTTTAAAACTTCTTAATGTTATACATTCAGACAAGTTTCCTAAAACTCAGATTATTCTGAAGCTTCATAAAAGTCTGCCTCACTTCAGTCATTGTTTTTTCATTTTCTATCAAAATTATTCATACCCCTGGCAGATTTACACTTAAAGTGATATTTTAACATGTTTGTTCTGACTGGTAAAAAAACAAAGTGATGTCAAGAGTGGCCCAACCAGAGCCCCTCCTTGAAGCTGATTGAGACTCTATGGAGGGAGCTAAAGATTAGGGGGATGGTACACAGGCCTTCCAGCCTCAAAGACTTTTAGGGCAGACAAATGATGAAAGATGATTATTGAAAAATGAATAAATAATATTTTATCATGCCTTTTTTTAAAAAGGAAATAAAACAAAAAAAAATGTCTTTCGAAATGCAAATTACTTTTACAATGTTTTTATTTGTTTGACACAAACTAACTGATTGAAAGAAAATAATTTTGAATCAAAATATGTCTGGGTACAAATAACGTTAACCTTTTAATAAGGTAAATCTGGCACTTCATCCCAAAGGAGTTCGTTCATCAGCAATGCGTTTTTAATGTTCTATATTTATCCTTGTCTGATTTACAGCAATGCAGAGTGAGGAGGTGAGGACAGAAAATTCATCTGTTTAATTTTATCTCATCACAGGTGCCATTGTGAAAGTAGTTATTACAGTGATCACTACTATCACCACAGAATCTCAATAAAAAAATGAATTGTCTTTGAAAAAAATGTGTACTTATGAAGACAGATCCGGCTTTTGTCTTGTTATGATACGACATTTGTGAATTCTTCTAAGTTTTATTAACTTGGTTTAAACAGGAAGAAAACTTCACTTTCTTAGAGAAAACCATTGACTTTTAACAGATGTGACAGAGGAAATTAAGTAAGCAATAGCAGTCTGTTTATAGATGAAATTTAGGTTTATTGTTTTCAATCACTGTGATGGTAATGACCTGTGAAGGGTTGCTTGCTGTTATTTTAAGCAAATGGATCTGTGGAGGTGTTTGTGGCAGGAGCTCGGTAAAAAAAGGAAAAAGGTTGTTACCTTTAATCAGACGAGAAAAGGTTACAAAACCACACATCGGGAGAAAAAGCTTACAACTTTCAGGCACATCACAATAACTGAACCTGATTAAACATTGCTAAAGATACACGCTACTCTTCTCCAAAGGTCATAAACAGGGCTTATAAATCCCAAAACGTTGCAACAATCTGAGCTCTAACCTCAAGTGTTGGAGTCCAATGTTAATTCTGCTTAACCCTGGCAGGTCATATTAGTTTAACTTTCGCACATTTTCTGTTCACACAGAGCTAGTTCTGATTAATTTACCTCCTATTTTTCTGCTGATTATAACAGCCTAATAACAACATACCTCGATCTTTTCTCACTAATTCAACATTAAAGCCTGTAAAGTACTTCAAAGTATTTTGAACAACTTTGACATTAAAACAAGAAGATTTTTATTCTACCTCTCAAAACCTGTCAATACATTGTTGTCTAAAAATAAAGTGGCTAATTTTAACATTTTGATCAAATAAAGAAAATCAAATACAAGCCGAGTCTTCAGACTAATAATTAAAGATTGAGAACTGCACACCAACGCCTCAGATTTGACCTGAAACTTACAAAAACAGCTTCTTCTTCAGATCAGCTGAAACTGTCTCTGTTGGACAACTTGATCAGAAACAGGCCAGACAAACGCGTCAGATTTAGTTGTGTTAATTAAATAAGTTATTTTTGGATCATATGCTAGCCGAAGTTTGTACAGTATATTCTTGTGTAAAGCTCTACTCATTTCTAATTTTCCTCCATCAACCGCTGACTTGTGTTCTGAATATCTTCTTTTAAGAGTATTTTGATTCTTATCTTATCAGGCTCAGAATCCAAAGTCAGAAACCACCAGAACATTCAAGAACCTGGACCAGAACTGAAAGCTTCCCAGTTTCAGAGTAAATCTTCCAACTGAAACCAAATTGGTTGGTGCCGATATTCCTCCATCAGCCAGATGGGAGTCGTGGGACTCCATGAGCAGATGTCTTTTTTTTTTATGTGACAAAAATTGCTTAGTAGAAAATTAAAGAAAACATTCTTCAGACGGATATTGAAATTATGAGACTAACTGCTTTCTGAACATAATCATCGTTTTCAAATTGTTCAGATTCATCTTTTAATAGGTACTAAAAACCATTAACACATATCTCTAATTCAGGCTTCTCCACACTGGCTCCCAGTCCATTGTAGAATTGATTTTAAGCTTCTACTGACTACCTTTAAAGTGTTAAATGGTCTGGTCCCATCATATATGTGTGATCTTCTCAACATCTACACGCTGAGAGCTCTCTGGTCAACCAACCAGCTTCTCTTACATGCTCCACAATCCAAGTTTAAAGGTAAAGGAGATTGGGTCATTACAGTGACTGCTCCAACCCATTGAAATACTTTGCTCTCTCATGTCACTGAAAGTGTTGAATCTCTTAAATCAATGATGAAAATATTTTCTCCTTTCCGTTTGATTGAAGCAGAATATGAGACCCAAACATATCGGTTAGTTCTGGGTGGTATTTAAAATTTTATCAACTTTATTTGTTCGTTGTCTTCTTTGTTGTATTGTTTATAGTTTTAAAATGTTCTGCTTGACTAAATTGTAAATCTCTTTGATTAACATATATTGCTTTTAATGTCCTATATAAATAAATTCATGTTGACATTAACATAATATAGTTTATTGTTGCTTAATCAAATGACAATTTCAGTTTATTTCACCATTAAACTATGTTTTAACTGTTTTTCTTTATCACATATCTCTTTGGTGGCAAGCATGAGTTACATTAAAAATGTTAACTCCTCATAAAAAGGGTGCATTAACAGTTTCTTTTTGTGTTTGTTTTTCAAAGAATTACATTTAGAAAAAAAAATTACTACACTGCTTAAGAACATTGAACCTTTTGTAAAGTTGGTTTTCTGCATCTTCACCCTGAAGGAATGTTTTAAAAATTGCTGAAAGGTGTGTAGGTACTTAGGGGTTACTCAGTACACCCTCGAGTAGCATTTTGTTGTCATTCTGCCCTGGAAGAAGAAAAGTGGGTCTGCCTTAGTTCGGTACGAGGCAGAATGATCTGAGATGTATCAACATGTCATATTGAATGTGTTCAAAAACCCTTTAAAATCACTGATGGAATTGACAGACACCCAATGAGGGAAACTGAAGACACATGACATGAGAAGTCTTTTAATACCCATTTTGTTAAGGCTTGAGGCTAACAGGGACATTAAACTGATGTGGCAGTCTTGATGAGATGAAGCATGAACCTCACCACACCCCTGGTGTGGCCGAAAATATGAATAATCTGATTTTGTTCCCTGTAAGATAAGGATCTTCTTCAAAATCATTTTCATTTAGATAATTTAATCTTGTTTTAAACTAAAAAGTAGGTGGCGCTACTTCGACATGCAAAATGTCCTGGCCTATTGTGCTTTACTGCAGTTGCTTTTCCTCACTATTAAATTTTCTGTTGATCCACTTTGAAACTGAGGTCTCTAGGGCAACACAGTTTGTACTGAATCAAAGAAAACCAAACCGAGTTGTAGACATGTGCACAAAAACTAAACACATTCTGTATTTGAACAGTTTGTAGAACCTCCTTTAGTAGCAGTAATTTAATCTTGCATGTGAGAGTCTACAGAAGATGAGAGACTACAGAAAAACTATAGAATAGATTATTTATAGAAAAGTAAACCCTCTATCATCAACCCTCCACCTCCATGATTGATAATTGCTTTTGAAGTGCTTTGTTTTGTTTTTTCTAAACAAGGTTCTGTGCATTATGGCAAAACATCTTCACTTGGTTGCCTCTGTCATCTAAAAAGGCCATCTTGTCACATGAAACCAAAATGTTTGGGCCAAAATTGAGCTAAATACAGAGAAATTCAGAAAACCTGTGAAAGCCGCTGAAAACCTGAGACTGGGACGGTGCTTCTTCTTCCAATAGAACAAAGATCCTAAACATAAAGCATATTAATTTATTAAAATGGCCCAGTGAAAGTCAAGATCATAATCTGTAGCAAGGCTTGATTTATACACATCTACTCAGAAGAGGAGAAGAGGAAAGGAACCAAAAAGAAATAATAAAATAATTTCTTACCAGCATATCAATTCAGTTTTGTATCATGTTGTCCCTTCATTTGTGAGCTGCTCTGTTTGGTGCCACCTTCTGATGGTGAGCATTATTTTCCCAGCCGGCACGCACAGCCAACATGGTCAAAAAAAATTCAGGCCGAACGTTGACGTCCACAAACAGTTCTGGCTGACCAAACTGAACAGATATAGATCACAAAATTTAGTTGGTAGAAGTATAAAATTAGTATAAATTAGGCTGTATGCACTACTTTGTGTTAATCTATAACATAATTACACGAATACTTTTCTAATTAGTTGGAAAAGTGGAAAATTTGGTGCAATAGCAGAGACTGTGCAGGCATGCTTCCTTTAGCTCCCTCTAGTTACTACACAGGGGCGGGTAATAACTAGTTAAATTAACTAAATTTCATTTATTTGAGTAACTTTTGTAACCAAATGTACTTCTAAGAGTTGTTTTACTGCACCATACTTTTTACTTCTACTTGAGTAGTATTATCCTGAAGGAACGATAATATTACTTGAGTAGAATTTGTGGTTACTCCATCAACCTGGAGTTACTTCACTGAATCAGTGACAAGCATGTTTTACCAAACATGTACCAGAGACAGACACACACAGGATAAAGTGATACCTTTTGTTTATACACTCTTATAAGCTTTTGTGTTCTTATGTAACATCCTATCTGCTGAGCCTGTCGTGCCACTTGGAGGTCAAGTTAATAAACAATAAATAGTATATATTATGACTGGAAGTACTTTCCACTTTTGTAAATTATATATATTTGTTTTACCCATTTTTATTTCACTCTGTTTAATTTTTGCTTGACTTCTTATTCCAGCACCTGAGTTAAAATATACTGAAGTAATGTGACCTTTACTTAAGTAAAATTTTTGACTACCCTGCCCACCTCTGGTTACAGCTATTTTATCCTTCTTATTGCTAATTGAAGTGTACAGGGGTTGGACAATGAAACTGAAACACCTGGTTTTAGACCACAATAATTTATTAGTATGGTGTAGGGCCTCCTTTTGAGGCCAATACAGCGTCAATTCGTCTTGGGAATGACATATACAAGTCCTGCACAGTGGTCAGAGGGATTTTAAGCCATTCTTCTTGCAGGATAGTGGCCAGGTTCACTACGTGATGCTGGTGGAGGAAAACTTTCCTGACTCGCTCCTCCAAAACACCCCCCAAATGGCTCAATAATATTCAGATCTGGTGACTGTGCAGGCCATGGGAGATGTTCAACTTATTTTTCATGTTCATAAAACCAATCTTTCACCAGTTTTTGCTGTTGTTTTGGTGCATTTTTCATCCTGAAAAACCGTCCCCACCTTCAGGATACAATGTTTGAACCTTGGGTGCACATGGTCCTAGAGAATGGTTCGGTAGTCCTTGGCAGTGCCCCCCTTCTAGCACAAGTATGGGGCCAAGGGGGAAATGCCATGATATGGCAGCCCAAACCATCACTGATCCACCCCCATGCTTCACTCTGGCATGCAACAGTCTGGGGGGTACGCTTCTTTGGGGCTTCCCAAAACCGTAACTCTCTCGGTTTGGGGGAAAAAACAGTAAAGGTGGACTCATCAGAGAACAATACATGTTTCACATTGTCCACAGCCCAAGATTTGCGCTCCTTGCCCCCATTGAACCGACGTTTGGCATTGGCATGAGTGACCAAAGGTTTGGCTATAGCAGCCCCGGGCCGTGTATATTGACCCTGTAGAGCTCCCAAAAGGACAGTTTTTGGGGGAAACAGGAGAGTTGAGGTGCACTTTAATTCTGCCGTGATTTGGGGAGCTGTGGTTTTATGTTTTTTTTGGATACAATCCCGGGTTAGCACCGAACATCCCTTTCAGACAGCTTCCTCTTGCATCCCCAGTTAATCTGTTGGATGTGGTTCGTCCTTTTTTGGTGGTATGCTGACATTACCCTGGATACCGTGGCTCTTGATACATCACAAAGACTTGCTGTCTTGGTCACAGATGCGCCAGCAAGACGTGCACCAACAATTTGTCCTCTTTTGAACTCTGGTATGTCACCCATAATGTTGTGTGCATTTCAATATTTTTAGCAAAACTGTGCTCTTACCCTGCTAATTGAACCTTCACACTCTGCTCTTACTGGTGCAATGTGCGATCAATGAAGACTGGCTACCAGGCTGGTCCAATTTAGCCATGAAACCTCCCACACTAAAATGACAGGTGTTTCAGTTTCATTGTCCAACCCCTGTATCAGTTTCATAACACAAGCATACTATAGTTGCATTTTTGTAGATTCAGTCACCAACAAAAATAAGAGAGTTGATGCTATTTTTCATAATTCACAGTAAATGTATTACTTTATCTTCGTAGTATCTCTTTAGTTTCATGATTAGCCTGTAGCAGCAGTTTAGTGTAAGTATTCCACCAACAGGAGGCAGTACTCAGCTGCTCTGAAAACGAGGAAAAATTAATTAGTCTGCAGCTATGTTCTCTTCCTTCTTTCTCTCTGCATTTGATGTTTCTTCTGCTTGCACAGCGTGGTTGACAAATGAATGTCCTACATGCAGGATCAGTTAAATAACCGGCTGTCGAGTTTCTTCTCTAGATAAATCATATTCTGCTCTTTGTCAGAATATTGTGCTTCTCTTACAGCTGTGGGGATTTATATATTTTTTTTGTCATGTGAAAGTGGTGAGGCTCCAGCATCTAGCCGCATTCATTATTAATGAATCTTTTTCTGGCATCATCTCGCTTCTCTACCCTGAAAAATGTAGGTGGGGAAGAGATGAGCATAAATCTGGTGGGAGTCAATGGGTCCACCTATCAGTCTTACTGATGTAGATTCTGTTTTCTGCTTTTTGTGACAAGAACTTATCTGTAACATGTAACCAGGACCAAAGATGAATAGGTTTAGCAAAGAATATGTATAAAAATGTTTGGAGCCTGAAGTCAACCATGAATGTTTTTATTGTGAATAAAGAAAAATCTGCTGTAAGCAAAAACTGAATATGTTCATCTGAGTCTTCTGGGATTCAACCTCAAATTCAATGTTAGATTAATGTCAACAAGAGAACATGGTGACATAAAGCTTTTCATGATTGGTTGGGTGTGGGTGTGTGAGACAGTGTTATATAAAAGGATTTGTACATTGTAAATTCTTTAAAATAACCCTGAAGCCATGTGAAACCTGTATCCATTTTAAACTGTGAAGCTTTTTATTCCTAAAAGCTTCATATATCTTGGAACTTTTACAAATAAACAAAACATCTATATTAAATATCTCAAAGCATCAGATCCCTCGGGGGGAAAACAAATTCCTAGTGAAAATTGTTAAACGTCATCCTTCCCTGGTAGGGAAGACAGCTACATAATATCTGCAATGCCGACACTGACCTTATTCCATCAATCTCACATTAAAAACGCGCCCGGCATTTAAATATTTCAAAGAGCTCCCCAGTAAACTTCACAGAGGGTCTCTCTCTTTCCCTCTCTCTTTCCATGTTGTTCTTCTGACAAGCACTTTAATGCAGTTAAACCTGCAGCTTATTGCTGGTGACAGAAGACCGAGCAGTTGTCTATAATGAGGAATATAGATCCGAACATCTGAACTTGATTGCACAAAATAAATCTGTGACGCCGATAAACTTCACACCCTTTCTGTCTCACCTTCCCACTTATGCTTCAGCAGCCTGAGAAAATATCCCGCATGAAACAAAATGTAAATAGAAAGAATAGCCAGCAGGCTTCATAAATGAGGAGAAGTGATGGAGGGAAGTCATGAATATCTTATTATGCAGTGAGTCTGTGATGTTTCAGCTGTTTGGTGCATTTCTCTGGGCTTTACGTAAGACAGCTTCATAGTAACACACGTTAAATCATTAAACATTTCTTATTAACTCTATACATGCTAACAGAATTACATTTTTAGGTTGTTTTAAATCTGCCATATTCCAGTTTAAATGTAATGTAATGAACATTATGAGGTAAAAATACCTTCAGATTTGCTTAAGATGCTTAAGATAGGCTATTCATCCTTGAGTATGTGAGTGATTAAAAATTAATTCCTAGCATAGGGGTCAAAAGAAGTTCAAAGCATTTATCTCATCTCTGAAGTCATTTTCATTCTGCCCCTAAACTGGGATTTTTTTTAGTTTATTTCCTCTGAGGTCCATGTGACAGTTATGTCTAAATCTGGACATACATCTAAAGAAGTTAATAAGCTTCTTTCAACTTCCCATGTGATGTCTAATCACCAGAAAATTCCCATAAAGAGGACATTTTGGGCATTTTAGTTTTTCCCTCCAATTAAAGCACTGCGCACACTGACTGGCCATTTTATTAGGCACACCTCATCTGTACCATATTCTGCCTTAATTCTTTATAGCACAGATTCAACATAATGTCAGAAACATCTCTTAAGTATTATTGTTCATATTGATTTGACAACAGCACTGCAGATGTGTTGGCTGCACATCCATGATGCAAATCTCCTGTTCCACCACATCCCAAACAAGGTATGCTGGATTGAGATCTTGTGTCTGTGGAGGACATCTGAGTACAGTGAAGTCATTGCCATGTTCAAGAAACCAAATTTAGACATGTTGAGCTTTGTTACAGACATTTATTATACTGCAATTTGCCATAAGTACATATTGATCATAAAGGTAGGACATCATCACGACAACAATACTCAGGTAGACTGCCATGTTTAAACAATGTGTAACAAAAAAAACATTCCCCATACCATTATACCTCCACAATCAGCCTGACCTATTCATATAAGTCAGGGCGGGTCCTTGTATTCATGTTGTTTACACCAAATTCTGACACTACCATCTGAACATCGCAGCTGAAATCAAGACTCACCAGACTAGGCTTCGTTTTCCAATCTGTTTATGTCCAATTTTGGTAAGTTTCCTATTCTTCACAAACTAGAGTGACATCCAGTGGGGTCATCTGCTGCTGTAGCTCATCTGCTTCAAGGTTTGACATGCTTAGTGCTATCTACTTTTCCCTCTCTTTTATCTCTAACAAATCTAGCCATTCCCCCCTGACCGCTTAGGTATTTTCTGTCCACCCAACCTCTGCTCACAGGATACCTTTTCTATTTTAGACCATTCTCTGTGAACATGGGAGATGGGTGTGAGTAGCAGATCATCAGTTTCTGAAATGCTCAGACCAGCCTGTCTGGAACCAACACCCATGCCACATCACTTAACTCCTTCTTCATTCTGATGCTCATTTAAAACCTCTGTATGTCGCCTTCAGCACAGTTTGATGCCTAAATGCATTGCGTTGCTGCCATATAGATGATAGATTTGCTATTTATATCACCAAGCCATTGAAAAGGTGTACCTAATAAATTAGTTGGTATACATCCAGTGCTTTGCAAAAATATTACAACCCCTTAAAGTTTTTCTGAATTTGTCATGTTACATTATATTGGGAATTTATGTTATAGACCAAAAAAAGAAGCTCATAATTGTGAAGTGAAGGAAAAATGCTACATAGTTTTTAAAATATTTGACAAATAAAAATCTGAAATGTATGACATATAGTTGGGTTTAGCCTCATTTACTCTAATTGACCTAAATTGAATGCAGTTCAAGTGGTAGCACTGTTGCCTTGCAGCAAGAAGGTCCTAGGTTCGACTCCCGTCTTTCTGCAATGAGTTTGCATGTTCTCCCCGTGCATGCGTGGCTTCCTCCCACAGTCCAAAGACATGCCTGTTGGGTTAATTGGTCTCTTTAAATTGCCCTTAGGTGTGTAAATGAGTGTGTGCATGGTTGTTTGTGTGTTGCCCTGCGATGGCGACCAGTCCAGGGTGTACCCTGCCTCCCGCCCATAGACTGCTGTAGATAGGCAACAGCTTCCCCGCGACCCACTATAGAAGTAATGAGTGAAAAAGCTGCAATTTTACTAAAACACCTATAAAACCAGACTCAGATAGTAAAAAATTTTGTTAGTAAAAACAGTCTTAAACATCATAGCCCACTGAGCTCTGTTTTCATAGATTAAAGCACTTCAGTCTAAACAGTCAACCTCTCAAAAATTTCCCAAATCTGGGAAATTTTCCAAAACAAAGAAATCATGTTTGTTGAAATCAAAAACGTTTGTTGCTTCTTTAAGTAGCCGTAGAATAATAAAAACTGAAAATTGGTATTATTTCAGGTTGGTGCTTGGTTATTTTTAGCTCTGACAGTTTTCTGGTCGGGACTACTGTAGCCTAGCAAGCCCAACTGTGCATTGTCTGTTGCCATGACAACGCCCCTCCCCTCACCCATCCAGCTGGGTTTTGATACAAACGCAAGAAATGTTTCAAAAGTCAGGTGTGTTGGGAGACAGTTGAGCACCTGACAGAGAAGAGTTGAGCGTGCACAGTAAGAGACGTTGTGTGCATTGACTTGTAGATGTAGTGGGAAAATAGGCCCAGGTTAAACAAATTAAAAATACGTAATGAATTATTCATTTTGTAAAAAAATTCCACAAGTGAAAATTTTCCGCACAACCTCAAATTGATATAGCATGTATTTGAGTTTTTGGTACAAGTAAATATTTAGCTGTACAATATCAGATTGTTTGCTGTGCAACTTCTCACATCGTAATGCACAGATTTTCACATCCAAAATACAAGTTCTGATGTTTCGAAACATTTCTATTTCCATTTATTATACCCCTTTCAAATTTATTGTGACAAGTTATAATAGCATGTACTGACAGCAAGTTTTAAGGTCATTTGCAAGATACAGTCTTGGTCCCAGGAAAGAGCAGTCATGGTGGGCAATCGTCATTTGTCCTACAAATATCCTCGATCAGTGCTGTTGTTAATTCTATATCGCACATGAAAATACAAGCATGGTAAGATAACAACATAGCATGGCCAACAAATACACTATTTATGTACTTTTATTGTATTTAATTTTACTTTACAACAATCTAATTTTTAAAATGGGACACTGGATCTTGGAAACCATCCATTTGAACAACACAGCTTTTAGTGAAAGCTGGCGGTTTTACTCCAGTGCCTTTAGTGGCCGAGCAAAAATATTACAAGAACAAACACTTAGAAAAAATCCTCAAAATCTTTTTTCTCTCTCTTACCTTTCAGGGCACAAAAAAACAACAACTTTGAAATATTTTGCATTATATTTTTACCTGCAACTAACTTCTAAATTCCTGAGAAAAAGATAATTTGGTCAGACTTAGAAAATGAGTTTATAAAATAGTTTTTTCACTTGCCTTTCAGGGCTTCCGTATAAACTCATTCCAAGTTTCTGTCTGCAGTTTGGTCCAACTCCAACTTACAAAACCTGACAGGTTTGGGAAGTTGCTCACAGTAGATGGGGAAATAGTTGCTTTTCAACTGAATATGGCCAGAGCTATGGAAGAGCTACAAAATGATGTTAGCCAGTCCTAACAAAATAACTCTAAACAAAGATATTCTTGAAGTATATTACAAACATCTTCACCATGTTTTTTCCCCTTTTCAAGCAACAACCTCACACTCAGGCCAAATAAATTCAACCAGATCTTGGTGGAGGACTGTGAAGAATTTCTGTAAATATTTATATCAGAACAGTATCTCCCTTGATTTCATGGAGGTAATATGATCAAATACATTTCTGTATGTACATTAATCGGCTATGACTGCACAATATTTTCTAAAGCAATAAATATGCAAAGCAGCTTTGAACAAATACAGAAGGAGATTGTGAGTTCAGCTGGTTGCTAAATTCAGGATGACTTCAATGTTAACAAGCCAACTTACATTTAGCATTTAGCAATTTCTCCTCAGCAACTTTTCTCCAACGTAGCAACCAAGAATAACTCTCAAGGTTTTTTACGGTAAACATTTTTATGTATAAGAAAAAAAAGATAGTTGGTAATGTTGTTCTGTAAGTGCTCCTGCTATGCTCCTGTGTGTATTTTGCAGTTAAGTGAGTGAGAACCTAGAGGCATGGTTTCTCTACTGCTAATGTCCCAGATCATTTTTATCTGTCAGTCTCATCTTCTGCAAAGTGAAACGTTTGGATATTCATACAATGCCAATAGACTTGCCTAAAGCCCTCGATTAAGCACACATCCCAGAGCCATCACACATGTAAAAACAATTTGCATGAGGACAAAGTGAAATAAACTATCTAGCCATGTATTTTCTATACCCACTCAGGCCTTGTGTCGTCACAGTGGAATGTTGGTGCTACCTCCAGCAGTCAATGGGTGAGAGGTGGTACAGATCCCAGACAGAGTGGCCAGTTAACCCAATCTGGGGGAAGCTGGAGTACCCTGAGAGAACCAGTCCATGCACAAAGAAACAGAAAAACAGAAGAAACGAAGCAGCAAACGTTTTTATCCTAACTATTATGATTTATGTAACCACAAAACGGATTTTTCTGCATCGCAACTTACAGACTTACAGAGTGTTTTGATCTGCGTTGTATAGCATGAAGGATACCAACATTTTATGTATACAGAATCTACTTCAAGCAAACAAACAGGAGCAGAGAACATCAGTTAATTATTAATGTTTAAAAGGTTTAAGGATTTCTGATGCAGAGGTTAGTGCTCATACTCTCTGATGGAGCTAAATGGTGTGGAGTCCAAAACAAAATACTAAAGTGTGTTATCAACAACCTCATCAAACAGTAAAAGCCAGTGATCTACTAATGAGTCCCAAAGATGAATGAAGACTAAAGAGATTCCAAACAAACTTTATAGCTTTCTTACCTTTATTTATGTTTTTACATTCTGCTTTATTTTTAGTATTGTATGTTTATTTGATCTTGATACCGCATTTAAAGCACATTGCAGTGAAAAACAACTTTTACAGAAGAAATCCTCAAAAATGATCCACAAGAAAAGGCAGTGTGAGTAAGAACATCTGGAGTAGCTCCATTGTATGAAGCTTGTCATGGACTATTAAGATGGTAGCGTTAAAAGGATGGATGGAGGAAATAGGCAGTGCCAGGTTTGAAAGATGATGAAGTCCAACTTAAGATAGTTTGACTTAAATGATTTCTTATAACAAAAGTGCTGGTGGTCAATACGTTTTCAAATTTAAAATGTAGGGAAACTTGAAATGATATTTACATTTATTTCCACAAACTACAAGAGTCTAAACACCTCTGTTAAAACTGCAGGTTCTTGGGAGTATCCCACGTCTTGATTTGATCATTTTTGGCAAATTTATGTAGCAAACTTCTCCAAATCTCTCACAATGGGAGGCCATCTGTTGTCCGCAGATTTTCTGAGGCCACAGAATACATGTTGAAAGGATTTCTGTCTTTAAACCAGGCTACCTAGTTCAGACATATTAGGAACATTTGAGATCAATCTCAAATGTAAAACAAAATAAATAGTTGGAAATTCCTGCAGCGTCTTTAGTCTAGCTGTCGGCCTCTCTTTAGTGTCCCTGACTAGTTTCAGTCTTGCCTTTTCTTTAGTTTTGGAGAAATGTTTGGTTTTTGTAATGTCCCACATTTTGTCCAATTATAAATTACTGTTTTCACTGCGCAATAGTGTACATATCTGCTGGGGAAAAATTTGTGCCCCTCTCCTGACTGATACTTTAGGATTACGTAAAAATTGCATTGTAAAGTTTAAATTAGATTGGTTTTAAAAATGACTGTTAGTAGAGCCACTAACTGTGACACCTGTGATTACAATTATTTCTTCAAATAAGATTTTTTTTAACTCACTGAACAAGTGTAATCAAACAAAAGATTTGCATTTTTCGAAAGATTTCTGTGTGAGGTTACGGCACTGCAATAAAGGATTCATTTATGTCAAGGCTCTTGGGTCCTGAATTTGAACACAAACCCAGCATCAAGCAAGAATACGAGAGCTTTTCACTGTCAAAACAAATTTATGACTGATTCTTAACAGAAGAAGTTATGCAAGACTGTCATAAAACTCAGTTTTTCCTTTTTGAAACAATAGTAAGTTTCATATTTAATTTGTATATTGGCCCTGTTTAAAAACATATTCCAGCTTTCTATCATCTCTGAAGGACAGGTGGGGAGTTTGTATTTGTAAGAAAATAAACAATTATTTTTGCTGTTATGATAATGGTAATTACAGTACTGTGCAAAAGTTTTCAACCACCCAAAAAAAATGTAATATACTCCTTTGAAGGAATCATTCTTTCTTCTTATCTTTCAAAGTGGTAAAGGGGTCTTGATCAATCATCTCTCCAGGGTTTTTGTGAAGGTCTTTGAAAGTTTTTTGTGGGACTTTAACTGCTTTTTTACTCGTTTTGTGTCCAGGTGTGGCTGCTTAAAAATATGAAAAATAGACGCAATCTTTTGGGGATTTCTGTATTTTGAGTGGATTCTTGTGTTGGTTCATGTTCTGTTTTGTGAGATTGTTGCTCTGCAATTCTGTGTTTTTCTTTATTCAGTCATACCCTCTCAGGAGTTTCTCACATTTACTCCCAGCCACAGTCCATCAGTAATCACACACTTGGTTCACTTTCTATAACCACCCACCTCCACCTCTCAACGCCCAACCCTCCATTTACCTACTAACACAAGATTTTATATCATATTTGCCTACTGCGCTGATGTCTGTTCTAGGACTACTTTTGCATTTCAAAATTTTTTGTTCATTTAATAAATGTCTCCACTTGCATTCAATCTCTCTCTTAGTTGTCCTCTTGTCTGCTTTTGGGACCATCAATATATACAATAAGTGAAGGATAAAATAAGAAATCTTCCTGTTAAAAGCAATGTGAATGCTTTCCAGTCAGTGCCTAAATCAAGAGTGATTCATAGTTCAGGGTTAAGTGGCTTAACAAACAAAAAAAGAAATATTATTTAAGAAGGTTTAAAGATTTAAAAGGTCGGCAAAATCTAAATAAACATAACGAGCCTGTAGTTTGGGGTGCTGGGTTTGCCTCGTGGTATTCCAACATCTACCCCGTCTATTCTATTCTATTCTATTCTATTCTATTCTATTCTATTCTATTCTATTCTATTCTATTCTATTCTATTCTATTCTATTCTATTCTATTAACGTATTTATCCATCCATCCATTTTCTATACCCACTTCTTCCATACAGGCCTGCATGGGAGCTGGTGCCTTTCTCCAGCGGTCAGCATGCGAGAGGCGGGGTACACCCTCAACAGGTCGCCAGTCCATCACAAGGCAACACAGAGACACACAGGACAAACAACCACGTACACATCCATTCACACCTAAGGGCCATTGAGAGAGACCAGTTAACCCAACAGTCATGTTTTTGAACTGTGGGAGGAAGCCGGTAAAATTTGGGTTAGAGACTCACAACCTCAGCACTCTATGGTATGAATACACACCGGCACAAAAGACCTGTTATTACCTTTAATTATTAATGCAAAACAATATGATGCGATGAAACCCTTTGTGTGGATTGGTTACAACAGTGATATGCAAAGAAATGCTTCTTGAACTTTTTCATGTTTTATCACATTTCAGTCTCATACTTCAGTGTATTTGATTTGGAGTTTGTATGACAGATCAATACAAAGTAATGCATTTTGGGGAATTGCAAGTAAAACCATACATGGGTTTGATTTTTTTCTTCAAATAAAAATCTGAAAAGCATGTGCATATATATTCTTACTCTGATACTTGAAAGGAGGTCCAGTGCAATCAGTTGCATTCAGATCTCACCTATTTAGTAAATAGAACCAGCTATGCACACTGTAATCTTAGTATAAATGCAACTGTTCTGTAAAGACCATGGAGGTTTCTTAGACAATATTATTGAGCAAACAACATCATAAAGACCAAGGAGCACAGCAAACAGCTCTGGGATAAAGTTGTGGAGAAGTTTAAAAGACAGAGCACTGTTCAATACATCATCTAAATACCAGAGTATGGTACAACTGCAAACTTACCAAGATATAGCTTTCCACCAAAACTAATAGGCAAGGCAAGAAGATCATGACTGAGAGAAGCAATTAAGAAGCCCATCGTAACTTTGAAGTAGCTGCACAGATGCACACTTCAGGAGGAGAAATCTGTTATTTGTTACAACTGTTCTTTGTGCACCCCACAAATCTGACCTTCATGGAAGAGTGGCAAGAGAAAGGCCAGTATTGAAAGAAAACCATTAGAAGTCCTGTTTGCCACAAGTCATGTATGAGACACAGCAAACATGTGAACGAAGGTGTTCTGGTCAGATGAGACCAAAACTGAACTTCTTGGCCGACATTATAAAACTGTAACACCATTCACACTGTTAAACATGGTGGGAACAGTGCTATGTGGAACATGTTCTTCAGCATGAACAGTGAGGCTGGACAGAATAATAATTCACACTCCAGTGGGACAAAACACTAAACTTACAGACATAGAAGCAAAGCAGTGGTTTAGATAAAACACATTTGTGTGATAAAATTGCACAGTTAAAATGTAGAGGGGACTACAACTGAGAATCTGTGGCAAGACTTGAAAATAATTGTTCACAGACATTCTCCATTCAGTCTGACTGACTTTAAAGAAATTTACATAGAAAAAATGGCAGTTGTGTTGTGTTTTCTGTTAACTGCACCCACCTGTTTTTTATGAAGTTCTGTTAATCCTCTGTTTTATTTAAGTCTGTGTTTTCTGTTCCCTCATTTTGGGTCGTCTGTTTGTCCAGCTGCTTTGCTGTTAATCCTGCTTTTCCTGTTACTCCTGGTTCGTAAGTTTTCTTTCATATTCTGTAAGTTTTAGTCTGTTCATTAAGATGTATCCATCCTCAATGCGCCTGCCGCTGTCCTGCTGCAACTTTGGTTCTTTGACACCTCCAGTCATGACAGATAGAGACATCCTCTAAAAGACTTGCAGCCATAAGTACAGAAAAAGTTCTAAAAAGAATCAACTCAAGGGGCTGAATAGAAACTCACGCCAGACTTTTAAATTGGTATCTGTGAAAAACTGTCTAAAACCATGCATTAATTATTCATCCATTCATTTATTGATATGAATTACACCTTTAAAAAACTTGCTAAGGTGACCAAAGCACTTAACAGGAAGTTCACAAAAACAAAGTGAAAATCAAGAAAAGAAAATACAAATACATACAACCATAAAAGCAGACAAAAGGAAAATAAGACTCATAGATAAAATGCCACCATATTATGTGATATTAAAAGCCTGCCTGAAAAAAAGACTTTAGCTTAAATTTAAAGATGCCTGGTACAGTGGTGGAGCGAAGGTCTTATGGAAGTTGGTCCAACAGTTGGGATCCTGCCAATGAAAATTCCCAGACACCCCAATGCTTAAGTCTAGTCCTTGGAACATCTAATAAATGTGGATTTGATGACCTCAGGGGTCTGCCATGTTCATTCATTTACTTCCATTTCATCATTATGTACTGCAACGTGGCACTATAATGCATTGAAGTTTGTTGTAACAGATGTTGTAGGGTTATGAATCCTGTTGTTGAGCAGTGTGTTTTGTTCTAATTAAAAGTTAAATATACTGGAATGCAAGAGCCTTGTAAAAGTTTCTTCAAACGGCGGTTTTCAAATAAAAGAGCAGCAGCTTTCCTTTGAAAATGTTTGAAGGTACATATCAGCAAAACATACCAGCAACAGGTAGTTTCGGCCAACTAGAAATGAATCACACACACCCTTCCCCACCCTTCAACAAAAGGCAGAGATGGACATTTAGGGATCGTTTAGACATATTACGGTCTTCTCCCCCGTGCCTTCAACAATATTTCCCCATTCAGACGATGAATTCAATCAGTGACAGTGTATGAGAAACCATGTGGCAGCCATCTTAGGTGTACCACCGCAGATTTGCATGAGGATCTCCACTAAATTACCAGCCCTGCATTCTTCATCTCTGCTACTCTTTCTTCACCGATCAGGACCACGGAGAGCTCCCTAGCCGCCTCAGTCTCAGGAGGGAGAGGCCATCTCCTGCTTTCACAGAGAAAAGGCAGCTTTACTTCCCTCATCTGTAGCTACACTAAACTCCCCTCCTGCCCCTCCCCTCTGCTTCCTTCTCACATCCCCCTCTCACATCCGCAGCACCGACCGACCAATAAAACGGAGCAAACGCGTAGGCATCGAGCGCTCTGCGCAGGCGGAGAAAGCTTAGTGTGGAGCAGACTGAACCTCCTCCAGCACCACTCGTACTGCTGACATCTCTCAGCGAGCAGTTACGATCAGGGCCTATCCCCGTATCCACTTTGGACACATTCCACCTTAAATCTCGGCAAGGGATAATAAAAAAGCGGCACAACTATAATCTGGGGGATCACAGGTTGTAGCAGGGACGCATCCCTTCTAGAGCAAGATGTTAGATCCGTCGTCCAGTGAAGAGGAGTCTGATGGGATAGTGGAGGAAGAAAGCAAAGAGGCAATGGCACCTCAGGCCGGGTCCCGCATCTCTCCCAGCAGGACCAGCGAGATCTCTGGCGGACTGGCGCCCAGTAGCAGCCGCAGCAGCGCCCGTCCGACCAGCCCGAGCCCGTCCGCCGCCAGCGAGGAAAAAGAGGACCTGGAGAAGCTGCACAGAGAAGAGGAAGAGCGCAAAAAAAAACTGCAGCTGTATGTTTTTGTCATGCGATGTATCGCATATCCCTTCAATGCAAAGCAGCCGACTGATATGGCAAGACGACAGCAGAAGGTAAGGCCCTCCCGTCGGAACTGAAGGCAGAATTAATAACTACATGATGAATTGACTTCTTACAGTCCGCAGATGACCTAGATAAGCTGGAACACAGAGGGTGAGGTATGGCCACAAGGCCCATCGGATAGTGCATGAATGCATCACTGTCCCAATGAAAAGCACACATTGTTTTTTAACAATCCTCGGAGCATGACAGGAACATAGGGGCAAAACCGATAATGAAGGGACCGGTGGTGCTGCAGAGCTGCACACACACTACACTTCATGTTCCTCCAGCCCTGCAAGCTCATTAACTGAAAGGGTGTTCTGGAGCCGCTGGATGGCGATTTAAAGCAGGATGGTGTCATTGCCCTACTTGGCCTGCATGTCCCCTTGCATATGCAGCCATATAGGGGCTACATGTCCTGCCCAGGTCAGAGTTATTTGCAGCATCACTTATCAATTTAATTTTGCCTTCCAAGGTGACTTTTAGGCACACACCTTCATAGGATGCCACATTACTAGTTCTGTTCTGTATGGATTACCCTTACTTCTCAAAGGCCTTCTGTAACACTTTGCGTCCACACATTACATTTCCGTACTATTTCCCATATAAAAAAAAAATGCAACAGAAAGGAGACAAAGCCCTCGTTCTGGTTTTACACCCCTGCTGAGTTCCCCCACTGATACTGCAGCCAGTTTTGGGTCATGTTGTCCTTACTGTCAAAGTCACAGGCCTTACTGTAGGGGAGGAGCCTTCTATGGATGTCACTGTTCTTGTTTGTACACCAGAAATCGTGTCTGCTTGTTTCTACTCTGAATGAAAAAGCATACATAATAGTGATTGTCATGGTTTATATTGCAAAGGTTAATGTCATAGTCTCAGTGAATCCCCAAATGGATACATACTAGATATCTAAGTCTATCTATGCATTGGTAATATAGATCCATATAAATGCAATTGAAGCTGCTTGTTTTTGCTCAAGTGGCAGACTTTACTTCTCTTACACTGTTGAGCCATATGGTTTGGATTTCCTGCTGACTCACAAGCAATTGCACGTGGGAAGCAGAAACCACCACGTTTCCATGTATTTATTTGTTTGTGGTCCCATTGAGCATGTAGGTTACTTGGTAATGCACTCTGATGTCAGGTGGCCAAGACAGAGTCATCTGCTGTGGGCGAGTGAGTATCTGGATAGCAATGTGATGCTCCATACCAGACCTGTAAATCAAAGAGCATCATCTATCTGCTCCTTGCCTCCAAACAGTCATGCAAAATCAGCACTTAGAGATAAATTATAGGGAACTTTGTCAGGATTAGATACAGAATACGTTTCCAATCACAGTGAATTGATTTAATTTAAGAGGTTAATGAGGAACATTTACTGCACTGAAAAGCTCTGAGTTGATTACATCACAATAGCTTTCTGCATTTGTAGTTTAAAGTAATGTCTAGGGCTCACTATTTCATCTTTTCACTCATCTAATGATTATGCAGTGGCCAAATGGGATTTTAAAATAATAATTTTCAGCAAAAATACCATGGTTTCATATTATTAACAAAAATTAAATCAAGAGTGCAAAACATGATCAATAGCTTTTATTTAACAAAGATAAAGTGATATATATTAAAATAGCTTCTAAAATAATACAACATTGATTACTGAAGGTATAACAATCGGTAACCATATTTATGATTATTTTGATACAGAGACAAAAATATAGAAATTTGAATAATCTAGTTGTAGTTTTTAAGCATATTATACAGTTTTGCAATAAAGTCTATTCAGGTCATTTCAGTTCATTTAGCACCAGTTCACAAGTAATATTATTTAAAGCCACTTCACAACACAAATGGGTCCAAATCATATCCAGAACCATAAAATTAAATCAGTCCAGCAAACAATCAATAAATGGACTGATTCAGATTTAAAAAAGATAGGTATCAGTCCAGTCCTAGTTATAAAACAGTCCAGTCAAATCTAGTTTTTAATGCAAATGGGTGAAAAGCTATCTTTCTAAGGAAGCCCAGCAGATGAAGACTGATTTAGAAATAAGATGCAGCTTGCCAATCATAGTTTTAAAACAGCATTACCTTTTAGTTTCCACTACATCACAGTTCGTGATGTTTGAAAACAAACGATTACCCTATAGAATCAGTGTTTGCTCCTGCATTGGATGACCATTGTAATATGTGGCCTTTTTACCTTTTTAGCTATTATAGATCAGTCACAGAAATATGATGAAACAATTTTTCTAATGAAAAGACTTAAAGGGCCTCAGCGAAACATGTGGAGCAGCTCCGCGATAATCCGTTATTAGAAGCTCTGGCACACAAACCGCACCAGTGATGAGCTATCACAGAGAAACAGGCCCGGATGCAAACCATGCTAGCTCTGGCTCTGCTGCTGCTGCTCCTTAAACT
Organism: Crenichthys baileyi; assembly: GCA_036173005.1. Lineage (NCBI taxonomy): Eukaryota > Metazoa > Chordata > Actinopteri > Cyprinodontiformes > Goodeidae > Crenichthys > Crenichthys baileyi. The sequence continues at coordinate 58,149 of JAHHUM010000684.1, read as the reverse complement.
GTATTGCCACAACCTTGTGAAAGGATAAGCCATGGGGGGTGGAGGTTATGGAACAGACTGTTGCCTCCCTTTTGAAAAGGAAAATGTTTTTGTTATTTAAAATGAAAGCTGCTGTTTGTTTGATGGAGGAGTGCTCATGCATAATTAACTGGTGGCACGTTTGTTTGAACGCAAGGCTAAAAAGAGTAAATTATTGAGATTATCTGCACATGTATAGATTTGTGTTGGTGCAATCATTGTGATTGAGCAAGAGGCTGTAATCTGCCTTTATTCAATCACAATAATCTCCCTGAATATCTCAAACAGAGCGAGCAGAAAGTAAAGTAAAAGGAAAAATTGCCATTCTTTCTTGAGATTTATGCAGATTTTTTTTTTCTTACAGCATTTTTCTAAATACCCATTTTGTTTTTTAAATCGCTTATTCTCATTTGTCATGTAGCCTGTAAATCAGTAAACCACACAACCACTTCTCAAAAAAAATCTAATGTATTTATTTATATCTTGGTAATAAGTAGTGCATCACTTTTTAGGTGTTCGGTTTAAATCTTTAATTTTTTTCTTGTTTATTTAAATTTTTTATAAAATAAAAAAAATTATAAATCTCTAGAGTGCTTAAGTGAGGACATCCTACAGTGTTGGATTGGTTAGGGATTTTCTCTTAAGCACAACTATTATATTCTTACACTACTTTTATAAGGGAGTGCTGTAAAAAACAGAACTGCTATTAATTAAATCTTATCCATCACACCAATTTGTTTTATAAATTACAATGTAGCAAATTTCTAGGAGATAATTTGGCCTAATTATCTTATCCTCCAGCAGGTTTAATCAATGCCCCAAGGTAATTAGTACTCTTAGCAGAGAAATTGGACAGTTCCATCTTTAAACTGGTCTCTATTAATTTATTATGTTAAAGCCAGATAACAGCTTTGCAATGCACTCTGCTGTGACTCTGCTGCATTTGGAACTGACCTGTCCATATGGAAAGTTTTCTCACCTCCAAATTGCCATTTGGTTTGTAGAAGCGAGAATCTAGAGTAAGAACAAAGAGTGCTATAAGGAGCTGCTTATAGATAAATTGCAAATTACAATGTGAACAAAAGCAGATGAAGCTGCTCATACTTTAATAAGTTGGACAAAAAAAGATTCGGAAGGATGCTTCCATGGATAACTTGTTTTAATTTAAAGGTTCTATAGTACCATGTGAAGTATTTAAATCTCTTAAACTTTGTCACTATTTCTCATGTTACAACCACAAACTTTTGTGTTCAACTTGTTTTAATCCAGTACACCTAAATAATATCCAGTGTTACTAATGGTCTTTAGAAGTTACCAAATTGGTAGTGTTGGCAGCTGCAAAGATCTAAACATCAGGTGAATAAATTTAATGTTGAAAGAAACAAGTTCTGCTCGGAGTTTGTCAACCTTGAACACACCATCCTCATGGTGACACACGGTGGTGGCAACATCATGCTGTGGGGTTGCTTTTCTTCAGTTGGGACAAAGAAGCTGGTCAGAGTTGACTGTAAGATGAATAGAGCTAAATTCAAGGCAATCCTGGAGAAAAAAAACAGCAGAAGACTTTGGACTAGTGTTGATGTCCCCCTTCCAGCAACAGCCTGACATCTAAAGCAACAGCTACTATGGTATGCTTTAGATGAAAGTATAATCATGTGTGAAAATAGCCTAATCAAAGTCCAGACCCCACTTTTCAAATTTCTTTATGTAAAAAATTGAAAATCAAATTATTGTTTTCCATTTACTTCAGATTTATGCACTACTTTGTGTCAGTGTATTACATAATATTTAACAAAGATACATTGTGGTTGCAATGTGACAAAACTGGGAAACTTTAAAGGGCTGTTTGTATTTTGCAAGGCACTGTCCATAGATATAGTAACATATAAGTGAATGGCAGGTTAATACCTAAATAATAATATTAAGTGGATCCTAATCTTTAAACTGACATATAATTGTGTGGAAAGGTTATAAAGCTGGGGTGAATTAAACTGAAACAACTGAGCATGTGTAAATCTGGCAACATAAAAATAAAATCCAATTGAAACGTTGACATGACGCTAAATTCAGCCTGGTTTACTGACATTTTACAGCTTTATTGTTTGTTATTATGCATCCCTCTTTTTCACGTATGCTTTTCTCAATTGTTCTTCTAAGTTTTGAAGAAAATCAGGAGTAAAATGATCAAAATACATGTGACAGACAGATCTGTAAAGAGACAGAAGCAGCCTGCTCTCCATTTGTTGCATAAAATAGACAGTATACCATATGACACTGAAATTATTTGCATCATCTTAACGGTCTTAAGGGTGTTGTGCCCAGAAACAAATGCATCAAGCATGCGTTGCTGGCAAGTGTCAAATTCAAACTTGTAGTTAACAATAAAAGACGTCAGTCAACATGTGAAAGCTGTTGCAGAAAAAGGTTATTCTCTACTGTTTAATGGTTCATTCTGTTGCCTTTTTTGTTATCATGGGGCGGCATAAATACTGAAAAGTGAAGGTGGTCCATGATGCTACAGATATGAAAGTGGATCCAAAAAAGGGTGACAGCTGAAAAGCAGCAGGTGAAGTACCCCCTCACCAGCACTCTGTGCAGCCTCCTGAAACATATCACAGCTTCACAAATTACACATTCCTCACTCTCTCAGGAAGCAGCTAAAGGCGGAAAGCTCCAAAATTAAATTTTTATTGTCTTTTCCTTTGAAGATAAATAGATATAGGGTCCAACCGATTTATGTTTCCTTAATTACAAACAGTCTACTGTATACAGTAGACTGTTTGCTATAGCTTGATTCTCTCTGGCCAACATGGTCACACAAATAGCTACTCACAAGCAAATATTACTGTCAGCCTCTGTGTGAATATGCAGGACTGTTAACAGTTTGGATTGTGCAAGGAATTTTTCCACTGATAAAACCAACAATAATGAGTTATCTGTGTTGTATGTGTTAATTAGTATGTGTTAATCTAGTCTACAGCATGTCACCTCACAGAATACTCTTTGGGTGGTATACTCACATTGGTGGTCTAATTTTGGTAAACAAGTGCAAAAAAAAACATGGATTTTGAAAAAAAAAAGAACCTTAATGCAGTTCCTTGCAAAAACATTTTATGACTAGATATCAGACAAAATCCTGCAGAAAATTTTCAGAAAAAAATCCTTTGCTCAAGGATAAGCAGCTAAATTAAAGACTTAGACTACAAAGCCATTGTGTTCTGCAGAGCACCTCTTAGAAAGGAAACAGATTTATCCTCTCGAGAACAGTTGTTGTTTTCTGTCTTCAGAGGCTGAGACAGATAGATCTACTCGGTCATGAGATTTCATGTTATATTACCCCAGAAGATACAGCATGAGCCCATACTACACATTATAGCAGTACTAAAGTGGAGCAAGATGAGGACTGGTTTCTTGAGAGTATATGTAAAATTTTTAAAACAGCATGAAGCCTTCTCAGATTAAATCCATCGATTTTACACTGACTATACACTCCACACATAAGTCTGAGGCGAATGATGGTTATGACCAACAGTTTCAATCCTGAACCATAAAAACTTGAATACACACTAGTGATGTATGCTTATGTAAAGCAAGACATGTGATCTGAGGGAATAATAACATCTATTGGGAAGCTTCATTAGCTCAGAAACATCAGACCAAATATAAGACGTTGGATCTATGCAATATGTTTAAAATCGCCGAGCTGTTTGGGAATGTACACAGAACACACTGTATATGTGTGTTAAGTTCTTTATGAATAGAAAATTAGATGACAAAAAGAAAATATAAAAATAGAAGCATTTATATATATATATATATATATATATACATATATGAAAACTTCATTCTGCTTGTGGAAAAAGAACAGCATTAGAATTATGTTAGATTGTTGTTTGGACCCTTAAGAATTGTCTCTCCATGGGTGCATTTAAAGCAAGAACCACCACTGGTGTTGGCACAATTGATAGTACCCCTGCTGTCAATACATATATTTATAAATATGGCCAACAGGACAGCTATGGTTGTTGTTTGAAAGGTTGGAGCATACAGAGAAAGAGCTCTTTGACCATTCGGTTTGGCACAATCTCTCAAGAATTTCCAGAGTCCTGAATTTTCTCTTATGCTTCTCAGCTCAGTCGACATGTTTTTCCACAGGATTTAGGTCTGGAAACTGAGTTCAAAGAACACAGATTTTGTGTTTGTTAAAACAATTTTATGTGATTCGACCGTATGTTTTTATTCATCATGTTCCAAAACCCCATGACAACCAATTTTCAGGTCTTCTGACACATTTTTAAAGAGTTCATGATACCATGCACTCCGACTAGCTTGCTAGAGTATTTGGAAGAGAAACTGGCCCACAGCAATACATAAGATAAATGAGCAGCTAAAAAAAATGGGCCTCTGTTACCAATTAGAAGTCCCTACAAATTCCTAATAACCTAAAAAAGAAAGGTATAGGTGAAAAAAATATTTAAGCTACACTTATTTTAAAGGGACTGTTAGGGTACTAATAATTTTGCCACCGTTGATTTTGTTAAAAACAGTTTTTCTGTATGAATATTGGATATGTTACCACAGTAAAATATGCATTTATTTAAAGTTACTTGACACATCTTCAATATGCCTGCTACTGTAGGTGATTCACAAATTAAAATGAATAACAGGATGATCAGATGAAGATGGGCTGCAAGTAATGTACAAAACCCGTTACCATTTTCTGCACTCCAAAGTAATTGGAGGATCTCTATGCAGGATAAAGGTTCCATCCATCTAACCTACAGCTTGGCTCAACAAGCAAGGGCCTCAAAACAGAACCAAGGAATTTCCTGATCCTCTTCCTTGTCCAACTTTAATCACATTGAGTGCTTGTAGGCTCTTATCCAAAGTGGGATTTACAGTGAGGAAGGAAAATGCTCCCTTGAACGCTAATTCAACAGATGCTGATAGTGAGCACACTAAAAACGGACAGCTCTGTAGGCGGATGGCTCGTGGCAATTACTGAAAAGATGTAGATTTATATTAGTCTAGTGAATTATCTGAAAGAGCAAAAGATAAATAATTTTGTGTTTCTTAAATGTTAGGACAATAAAAATGCAGCAAAAGTTATTTCTGTCATGTACAGATGCTGTCTGTTAAAAGTGTGGATTTTCTTACAACTTTCCTTCACGTTAAAGGTTGATTACCAGTCACATTTAAAAACTTCTAAAACCTTTCAGCTATTAGTACTAATACAAATAATTTTTCTAACCACTATGCACCAAGTGTTTTCTGGGTATCTGATTTTCAGAAAAGTGCTACTTTAGTTTGCAATAAATTAACCGATACATGATGAGTATAATTTCATACAATTTCATACTCATGTGATTCAACATGATATTGTCTACTTAGCATGATTTAGCAGTTGTCAGGCAAAATTCTCTTAGCTCCATTTTTAGTCAATTTCGATTTTCTTGTTAAAATCAGTTTCCTTGATCAGCCCTCTAATCTGTTTGCAGTTTCACTGATAAATTTCCCATGATGAGTATCGTAATTAAAATGTAACTTCGACCAAACTGTTCGAATTTACATTTAGGAGGAAGACATTTTTTTCATTTCCTGAAAAGTTGAATTTTTGGTGATGCAAATATACAAAGATACAAAGCCTGATTTTTTAGGCATTCCTTTGTCACATAACTGGTGTCATAAGAATGGTAGACTAGTTTTGCATTCTCGAAATTAATAACTACATGAGCAAAAACCAAAGATCCATCCATTCACCCTGCATCTATACCTCTTAACCTTGAATGGCAACACAGAGACACACAGGACAAACAACAATGTACACACATACTCATACTTTAGAGCAAGCTAGAAAGACCAGCAGACCTAAATGTCATGTTTTTGAAGGTCGGAGGCAGAGTAAACGGAGAGAACCCACGCGTACACTGGGAGAACATGCAAAATCAATGTAAAAAGGCAAAACCGAGATTTTAAATAAAAGCTGATTAAAATTAAATCACCCCCCTCCCCCCCCCCCCCCCCCCCCCCCCCCCCCCCCCCCCCCCTTCCCTTCCCCCTCCCCCCCCCCCCCCCCCCCCCCCCTCCCCCCCCCTCCCCCCCCCCCCCCCCCCCCCCCCCCCCCCCCCCCCCCCCCCCCCCCCCCCCCCCCCCCCCCCCCCCCCCCCCCCCCCTCCCCCCCCCCCCCCCCCCCCCCCCCCCCCCCTCTCCCCCCCCCCCCCCCCCCCCCCCCCCCCCCCCCCCCCCCCCCCCCCTCCCTCCCTCTCCCCCCTCCCCCCCCCCCCCACCCTTCCTCCCCCTTTCCCCCCCCCCCCCTCTCCCCCCCCCCCCCCCTCCCTCCCTCCCCCCCCCCCCCTCCCTCTCTCCCCCCCCCCCCCCCCCCCCCCCCCCCCCCCCCCCCCCCCCCCCCCCCCCCCCCCCCCCCCCCCCCCCCCCCCCCCCCCCCCCCCCTCCCCCCCCGCCCCCCTCCCCCCCCTCTCCTTCCCCCTTGTGTTTAGTTAAACTTTTCTTTTGTTGCTACATTATGTGATCTTTTTAGGTGAGCACTGTTTGATTTTGTTTTCCACAACTGATACACAAGTTTCTAATTTTTACTAATCCTGAGTTATAATTAGAATCACAGATGTCCTGTAAATGTAGTATTACGCAAGATCACACTCTGTGAAAACTAAGTCAAAGATAAGTTCAAGCAAGTTAACACTGAATTAATTTGTATTCACGGTTTAACACATAATTTGTACTTTGAACTTAATTCACAGCTCCAAAAGCATCCAGTTCATATTTATTTATTTATTTGCATTTACATTTTGCTTTCTGTCAAATAGCTGTAGTAGCTGTTTGGGCTGATATATATTTCTATACTCATATATAATGTATCTGTAGGAAAATTCATTATAAAAGCGAGGCAAGTTTATTTATAGAGCATATTTCAGCAACAAGACAATTCAAAATGACAAAAACATAAGTAAATTGCAATGGCATGATAAAGGAAAGTAAAAAAAAAATTAAAGGAAGGGACTACAGACAAAAATATAATAAATGCACTCGATGCTTTTAGGCCCTTTTTGCTGCTCCTGTTAACATATCATGGTTTGTCTTGTTAGAAAGAACAAACAATCTGATATTTCCATGTAAAAATGACCTATTAAGACTACATTTTAAGCATTGTGGGTTGCGTTGTGAAGAGCATTCTGAAGTTCTTCTTAAAATATATCCAGGTTTAGTTGAAACAAAACCTCAGCTGCTCATAAACTCATACTAATGTAAACTAAAGCATGAAGTGTGCCATTACCTCAGCTGTATTTAAATGTGCAGTGGTCTGAGACATAAATTAGAAATGAAACACTAAAGGTTTCGGTCCATGAGGATACTTGTAAGAACCTGCCATGCAGGCACAACCTAGTACCAGCTATTGACATTGACTGTTCAGTGTGCATCATTAAGTTTGTTAGATGGAAAGGCATGCAGTTGATCAATACCACAATGCCACAAAGATAGCAGTCCAGAGATGTTTGTGTACCAGACTGACCACAAGGCATGCAAACAGCAAACAACCAGATCCTTTTGTTGAAGAAAAATATTGACAACTTTCTACTCTGGGAAGAGTTTCAGTTTGGGCAAAAGTTTATTGGTCATCTGCAGGCAGCCTTTCAGTGTAAATTAAGAGCTCAAGAATTTGCCCATGATTTTGCAATCATGGGCAGTATTATAGAACACTGACTTAAAAGTAAAGCGGCTAAAGCATGGACATGAAAGGACAAAGAGGAAAGAGGCTGTGGGGGAGATTTGTTGTGGTGATTTTCCACATTAAAGACAGAGGAACCAGGGCAGGGCCATTACTACAATCCTCTCTGCCTCTCACTCTGATGGCTCTCACTGAGGCATGAAGAACACAGCGAGCGTCTGCCGAGCCTGCATGAGGCTAGATGTCAGGTAGACGCTCAGCTCAAATTCATCTGTCCTGGGCTTCAAATGTTTATGTCACAACTCCTTTGAACAGAGTCACTAAACAGCACTCTGCCCATGGCAGACTTTTAACATAACAGTGCTCCTGTTCAGAGGCACTTTGATTTCACTCAAGACCACATCTTTGATCGCTAACTTTGACTGAGGAAGTCATATTGACCAAACACAAGTCCAACAATGCATAGGAATAATGATTTAAATATTTTGGACATTTTACAGAAAAAAACTTTCCCCTACAAAATAATCATGTGAATATGTTGCTTTGAAAAAATATTTAGATCTTGTTGTCACTAAAGCCTTATCTAGTTGGCAGTTACATCATTACATTTAATATGTCAGCATTACCTTGACTCAGATGGGTTTTCTTTTCAAAAGACTACACTATAAAAAGTGGAAATAAACCAAAGATTATTTGATAGAAGTAGAAGTTTTGAATCAAACTGAAAATCAGGGACTTAATACCCCCATTTATGCATGTGTTTCATAAGGATATTTGCCCAACTTTTATTTGATCTTCATCATAATACTTGCTGCCGACTGATGCATTTCTAGACTGAAAATTATGAGAGTTTCTTAGTTTGTATGCATGTCTTGAGCAAAAGAAAATAAAGACTTCTCAGTATTTTACCTGCCAGTCACCAAACAAGCACGATCAATAGAAAATTGGCCAATTCCTACTTTTTGGTGAATAATTGGTGTCTTTCTACTAAAACGTTTCCTACAGTTTGTGAGAGTCTTTATGTATTTTCATCTTTCGAGCATATGTGGTCAGTGGGAAATAGTTGAAATAGCATTTATGATTTGGAAATAGTTACACATTTCAAAAGTTAGACTATTAAACATTTACAGTCCATATTTAAGGAACACTGAACTTGAATAAATGTTGCCCTTTTACTTACTGCAGCCTTTTTTATCCCAGTATGAAAATATTTTTATGTTTTTGCACTTTTTTTTTCGGTCCATAGTTTTTGTTTATCAATAAAAAAAATATTTCCTCCAAAGGTCTAACTAATACTGTCAGGCTACATTTATTTAAACAGATCCCTCCCTCTCTGATACTCAGTGGGAACCTTTTACACACCATCCAACATTTACCAGAGATAAACACCCCATAAAGCAGAGAGCGAGGGAGAGCAAAGATGGAAAACCATTTGGATTTTAAAGAAAAGTGATAAATGGGAGGATGGAGTGTTAGTGGGAGTAATGTAGCAGCAATGGAAACACTGACCCACAGTCAGCTTTGTGCTTTATTGAACAACACATATCACTGGTATCATGGTCCTCTGTGTTTCATGCAAGTTAAGCAAACTCCTCATGGAGGTATTAGCAAGACTCCTCTAGAAGAAGCAATGTAATAAAATGCAAAAGTCAGCAGAGCTCAATAAATATATATATATTCTATTGTTCTTTTGAGTATCCTCACACAGGTAAATTATCATATTCTTTCTTTCAGACCAGTGCAGCAGAGCTGACTTTGTTGTAATGAATGAGCAAAAGGTGAAAATCTTTACAGTGCAAGCTTTATTTATTTATTTATGTTTTTATTCTTGTTAGCTGCACTATGAGGCTGCTTCCTGCAGTTGCTTTGTTAATGTTTCATCAATGGCAAATCTGCTCTATTGTGTTATTGTGTTGTGTAGTGTTGATATTTATACTGGTGGTGTAAGGGTTTAAGTGTGCGACCCATGTGCAAGAGGCTTTGGTCCTTGACAAGGCGGTCCCTGGTTCAAGTCCCGACCCCGGTGATGTTTGCCGCATGTCTTCTCCTCTGTCTCTGCCCCGATTTCCTGTCTAACTACTGTCATAAAAATTCTGGGAAAAATAAAGTTGCTTACATATGCCGGGACCCTACTCTTCAAATCTGCAGGCATTTCTGCAAAATCTCAAATCCACATCAATTAAAGAGCAGCACAAACAGATGGAGGGCAGGAGCAAAATGGTAAGCATAAAATAAAGAAATTGATCAGGATTATAGTTTACTGGATAAGGGTCTCTTAATCCAGAGAAAATGACAACTGTAGCCTATGTCTAAAATTTCCTGCAGATTTTAGTCCTACTATTCCATTAACTTCTTTTTGTTTTGCACACTAAGTGAATGCTGATAGAGAAGAAGCCGCTGAGCTGCTGGCAGCAAGTTGGTGGTGTGATTATGGTTGACTGTTATAAGACGGGGCTTTTCTTGATATGAACACAGTGTTCTCCTGGATATAACAGCAGCACAGAAGTGACAACGATGACAGTAGTGTAAAGGCTGGTTGTAAAGTGCCAGAGTTTTCCTGTTTTTGCCGTTTGCAGTGCATCAAGCTCTGCTCAGAATATACACCTGGCTGTTTACCAGCCAAGCGGACAGATATTTGCTCTCACTGCGTGTGTGTTTTCTGAACGCTAGTCTGGCTAGGGATAATAGCTTGTGCATCTGTATTTATACAATACTAGGCTGGTGCAGCAGTCACTTCACAATGCTGGTGTTTTTTGTGTTTGTTTGCACAGGCCGGCTGCTGGTGGACTTTTTGCAGCTGCCATGCAGCACTTGTTCTCTTACTCAGTGTGTAATCAGATGTGGGCCTCTGCTATTGTCTGCTATAAAATGGTACTTGTTTGTGTAGGTAATCCAGTGACACCATGTTTGCTGAACACCAACCAATGTAGACAGATTTACACACAATGGGAGCGTTTGGTTTGTGAGATACCCTTTAATTGATCTTTATATTAAACAGGCACATAGAAAGTATGGTTGAAAGCTGTATTTCCCCGTGCAACCAAAGCATTAATTTTGCTGCCATTTAATTTAGGAAAACTGCCGAATTTAACTTACCCTCTTAGTTTTGTATAATTCCAGAAGAAGCTCAAGTGTGAGTCAGCACATCAGAGGCTTTACTGCACCGACATGCAGTTGCTACAGCTCGCTGTTCGCTGCATTCAATTAGCTAATGACTCTACTCTTCACAGCACTGCAAGGGCAGCTGAAAATGCTTTCTCACAGGTTCATGACTTGTGGATTCCAAACTAAGCAAAGTTGCAAAACATTAACTCTACATTTCACATCTATTATGTAAGAATTAAGATTTAGGTTTCTACAAATTAAAAATGTGGTGAGCTTAAAACCTGATCTCAAGCAGGTAGTCCACTGATATCACTCCAGTGCACTGTAAAGCAATTCAGGCATTTTGCAGAGTTTTTCATTGATTTTACTGTTCACAAAAAAATGGCATGTGATAAAGTGAAAGTAGTGCATTCGGCTTGTACATAATATTGGTCAAAATCTTGAGAAATATCTCAACACTACTATGACAACTGCTTTTATCTGTAAAAGTGTGTGGTCCATTCGGGTTGGACGCATGCCATTTAAGCATGCATGAATGGACAGAAATCTGACTTCTATTCCAGTTCACAGATGGGAAGAAATCCTTGCTGCTAAATATTCCCCAATCATCCATTGTATTATAACAAAGTGAAAGTGGTTAGGAGCAATGGCAAATCACCCAACAAGTGAAGGCCACATGAAATCACTGACATGGGTTAGTGGATTTGTAGTACACCAAGGTTGCCATCTTTCTGCCAAGTCAGGAGCTACAGACCTCCAAACTGAATGTGGCATTAAGAGTAGCTCAAGAACAGTTTGTAGCGAGCTTTACAGAATGAGTTTTAATGGGCAAGTAGCTGCATCCAAGCCTTCCATCACCAAGTGTGATCCAGTGGTGAGAAGCACACCGCCACTGGACTCTAGAGCAGTGGAGACATGTTCTCTGCAGAAATGAATCATGTCAGTGTTATAAGGAAGTTATCACGTAAAAACAGCAAAAGCAAGCTGCCCATCACCTCAGATTTAGGCATTTTTTCCAATGAGTCATGCAGTTGTTTTTTTGTGAGGAAAAAAGAAATCTGGCAATAGTCAGCACATAATTATGAAGTGGCACTCACCTATTGTTAGAAATGTAAAAACACCTCGCTACCTCTACTTAGTCCTCTGTGTATGGAACATGATATAATGAGTGACAGTTTAAACACTGCTGAGGTTGTAGAGAAAGGTAAGTGATGTTCAGCATATTATGCAGTTTTTTCTCTTTATCCACACACTCTGTAATACATGGCCTTGTAACATTATTCATACTCCTGGAACCTTTGCATATTTTTAAGGCTACAACCACAAAATTCCTTGCATTTTATAGGGATTCCTCCACGATAAACCAGTCTTACAATACTTTTTAAATGGAAATAACTGTTTCCTGCCATCTGACAATTATGCACTATTTTGTGTTGCTCTATTACATAAAATCCCAATATGTTACATTGACGTTTGCAGCTTTAACCACAAACATGTTGCTAAATTAAAGAAGTCCAGGGGCTATAAATACTTTTTTAAGGCACCGTAAAATCCCTTCACTGTATAGTCAAACATACCCTATCAATATATTCACTAATTACCTTTTTATTTACCCATAATGGGAACAGTTTAGAACATCATGTGATGTATGACTACAGTGCTGTCTACACCTTGTTTATATTAAGCAGAGTTAACAAAAGTGCTGCATAAAAAATACAATAAAGCAAAAACCTGTGAAAAAAAGGAAATAAATTAAATCAGATAAAGCTTACATTTTAAATAATAATAATTTAGAAAAAGAAAATTCCAGGGAAAAAAAAAAGACTTCTCTAAATAAAGAAACATATTATATATGAAACAAAACCAGAGAATTTGCGTGTGTTTCACATAAAGTCAACATATGCATATATATATAAAAAAAGGAAAGGAAAAAAAAATGACAAATTGTCAAAAATGCACACTACCTCCCCATAGTGCCCTTGCTCTACATATGCAAAATTTGGAATTAGATATTGTATTTTTTAACCTGTATGCTGATAAACTGTATTCGTACTCGTACTCGTACTCGTCGTCTTCCGCTTATCCGGGACCGGGTCATGGGGGCAGCAGACTCAGCAGAGACACCCAGACGTCCCTCTCTCCAGACATCTCCTCCAGCTCCTCCGGGGGGAGCCCAAGGCGTTCCCAGGCTAGCCGAGAGACATAGTCCCTCTAGCGTGTCCTGGGCCGTCCCCTGGGCCTCCTCCCGGTGGGACGGGCCTGGAACACCTCCCAAGGAAGGCGTCCAGGAGGCCTCCGGTATAGATGCCCGAGCCACCTCAACTGGCTCCTCTCGATGTGGAGGAGCAGCGGCTCTACTCCGAGCCCCTCCCGGATGGCCGAGCTCCTCACCCTATCTCTGAGGGAGTGCCCGGCCACCCTACGGAGGAAGCTCATTTCAGCAGCTTGTATCTGGGATCCCGTTCTTTCGGTCATGACCCAAAGTTCATGGCCATAGGAGAGGGTAGGAACGTAGACTGAACGGTAAATCGAGAGCTTCGCTTTTCGGCTAAGCTCTCTCTTCACCACAACGGACCGGCACAGCGCCCCCATTACTGCAGCAGCCGCACCGATCCGTCTGTCGATCTCCCACTCCATTCTACCCCCACTCGTGAACAAGACCCGAGATACTTAAACTCCTCCACTTGAGGCAGGAACTCCCCTCCAACCTGAATAGGACAAGCCACCCTTTTCCGGTCGAGAACCATGGCCTCAGACTTGGAGGAGCTGACCCTCATCCCAGCCGCTTCACACTTGGCTGCGAACCGCCCCAGCGCATGCTGTAGATCTTGGCTAGAGGGGGCCAGCACGTCATCTGCAAAAAGAAGAGACGAAATCCTCTGGTCCCCAAACCAGACTCCCTCCGGCCCTTGGCTGCACCTAGAAATCCTGTCCATAAAAGTTATGAACAGGACCGGTGACAAACGGCAGCCCTGCCGGAGTCCAACATGCACCGGGAACAGGTCCGACTTAGTGCCGGCAATGCGAACCAAACTCCTGCTCCGCTTGTACAGAGACCGGATGGCCCCTAGTAAAGGGCCCCCGATTCCATACTCCTGGAGCACCCCCCACAGGGCATCACGAGGGACACAGTCAAATGCTTTCTCCAGGTCCTCAAAACACATGTGGACCGGTTGGGCAAACTCCCATGAACCCTCGAGTACCCTGTAGAGGGTATAGAGCTGGTCCAGTGTTCCACGGCCGAGACGAAAACCACACTGCTCCTCCTGAAGCCGAGGTTCGACTATCGGCCAGACTCTCCTCTCCAATACCCTGGCGTAGGCCTTACCAGGGCTGAGGAGTGTGATCCCCCTGTAGTTGGAACACACCCTCCGGTCACCCTTCTTGTGAAGGGGGACCACCACCCCAGTCTGCCAGTCCAGAGGCACTGTCCCCGACCACCACGCAATGTTGAAGAGGCGTGTCAACCATGACAGCCCCACAACATCCAGAGACTTGAGGTACTCAGGGCGGATCTCATCCACCCTCGAAGCCCTGCCACCGCGGAGCTTTTTAACCACCTCGGTGACTTCAGCCTGGGTGATGAAAGAGTCCAACCCCGAGTGCCCAGCCTCTGTTTCTACCAGGGAATGCATGATGGGAGGATTGAGGAGATCCTCGAAGTACTCGAAGATAATGTCCCGAGTCGAGGTCAGCAGCTCCCCACCCCCACTGTAAACAGTGTTGGCGAAGCACTGCTTCCCCCTCCTGAGGCGCCGGACGATTTGCCAGAATCGCTTCGAGGCCAACCGGTAGTCCTTTTCCATGGCCTCTCCGAACTCCTCCCAGGCCCGAGTTTTTGCCTCTGCCACTGCCCGGCCCGGGCTTAGGTTGCACACTGGATGGCTCAGCACCCACAATCTTTAATTCAAAGCCACAGAGCCCCCTCATAATAGTACAACTGATAATTTGAGGTTTTATTTAAGCCAGAGATTTCAAGCTCCTCAAAGGCTGATGCCCTGCAACTTTAAGAGGTTCAATACAGCTGAACCACATGGCTGAATTACCTCCTCAGCATGCAGTCAAGTTCTATAGAGTCGTGCTAAAAACCTAATTATCTGATTCAGGCTTGTTGAGGTGAAAACACATTTACAGGATGCAGAACACCGGCCCACAAACACGGGAATTTGAGACCTCTGATTTAGCCAGACTGACATTACTAACAAGTTATGTTTGATATATAAATAGAATATATAATGTATTATCTATTACCTGCAGGCAGTAGACAGAAATCCACTGATAGCTCATAGATTAAAGTGATAAGAAATTATGCAACATGTGCATTGCTTCTCTATTGATACGTGAAGGGTGATTAATGTCACTGCCTACTTCATTGCAGTCAAATTAATCACTTCTTAACACTGCAATCTTGATAAGAGCTACAGAGAGTCGATCAATATGGGCAAAGCAGGAAAGTGTGTCCTCAGAGTCAGGCTGCGATGAAAATGAAGGCATTTTTCCTCATCCATCAGCTTGGTTACTAATCAGCACAGTTCTCTAATTAGCAGTGAAATGAAAAGCACTGAAGCTGAAAGTCATAAATACTTAATGCATTTGAAGTGTGCTTTGTTGAGGAAGTGCACAGAATCCACCTGGGCCATTGTAGTATGCAACCTGAACTCATTCACACAGACACACACTTATCAGCTTGCTGTGTTGTCACATAAAGTCAGGTTGGTCAAGTAAGACTGTCAGCAGAAGCCGAATTATTAATAGCTTTGATCCTTCATAATAAAATCTACCAGTAAAAACCAAATGTGTTCTGTTGGTGTTGACACTAAATATCCTTGCTCTTTGATTTGACCCATGCAGCTTTGAAGTTATTCTTCACCTTGATGTGAACAAGGTTAATAGGGAGAGGTTATTGAAGTCCACTAGCTGTACGGCCTAAAGCTAAAGTTGCAGCTAAGTAAAATGTTATTGTCTGATAACAATGATTTTGGATTTTCCTGATTAATCAGTTCACGTGTCAAGTAAAAATTATTAAAGAAATATGCCAGGTAAGTAATTATTGTCTTGTGGTCATTTCCAAACTTATAAAAACCACCACACATCTGCCTCAGTCAAGTCAGTTTGTGCACCAGGGAAATTGGATGTCATGGATTACCAATTAAAAGTTCAAAGAAAAAATAGAGTATGTGTTAAAAACGATTCAGCTGTGAATGATGAATTATGGCACCAGTGAGGAAAAACAAAACCTTAATGCATGATTTTCCCCATTAAATAAATGTACTGTAAAGGCAGATTTATACTAGGGTTGCAAATAAATGTTAACTTTATTTTAATTTAAGATAAGAAAGGGACATTCACATTATTTAACATCAGTACCAGGTATAGATACAGATATAAATTAGCATGACAGCTAATTTCCATCAGTTGTCGGATGGAAGTTAACCTTTTACAATTACAGCTAATATATGCATTCATACATACGTACATTGTATGAACTGCCTGGTGCTAAGAGCGCTTTATTATATAAGAGGTGCGACTTTTACACCTGTTGGGAACTAGAGTGCATTGTAATTTGCTGAAAATGAATTCAACAAATGAATTCAACATAGAACAGTTAATTAAAAACAACAAAAAACAACACAGGGTCCACACATGCAACAGTAACAAATGTGGAGGAAGCAGGGTTTACCCTCAGGCATGTTTTCGGAGTTGGACAAAAAAACCAAAGCCATGTCTATTCCCTTTGACAAGTCTAAGCTGCACACTGGTACTAAAATTAATTAATTTGTTACCTCTGCATGTTCAAATTAAACACCTTGATTTAGTAAAACTACACTGGGCCTTGTTTCTCCATCTTCTTCTTTTAACATCTCACAGCTACAAAGACAACAAACAAGCACTGTTTTGGTCAAATGAAGATGTGTCTGAATTGGAAAAAAGCTTTGCTCAACACAGGATTCCATTCACAATTCATTCATTTCACTATTTTGTTGCACCAAGATGACCAAGGTTTCAAGCACTTGGCTTTTGTTAGACAACTGAACTATGTACACTGTCAGGATCTGTCACCTTTTGGACTCTGTGGTGGCTTTGTATTATTTTGAGTGTTTTTTGGTTGTGTTTCTTCCCCCCTCGTTCATAGCTCCTTTAGTTACTGATGTTTTTCTTATGACTTAGTATGGTTTTCTCTTTGTTGTCATTGTTGCCATTATTATTATGATTTGACTCTGTTTTCCTTGGGTTCTTTAAATTAGTTCTCCATCTGGTTTCTCTGTGTTTTTATTTGTGGTTAGGTATTTGTTCTTCCCCCTTGCACTCTTCTGCTTATTAGTTTCTTTTTCTGTTACTCTTCAGTTATACTGTTTTCGGTCTTTGTTTCCTAGTCCTCCCAGTCTGGTTCTCTTTATCATAATTCTCCAGTCCCTCTTTATAGGTTAGCTTTTGTTATTGTTTACTTTTATTCTTGTCCTCGCTTCATCTGCCTCATTGTTCTTTCAGTATTGGTTTATAGTTTCTTTTAGGGTCTGCTCACTATCTTGTCTTTTGTCCTTTTCCTCATTTAGTTCTATTAGGTTCACCTGCTCCCTCTGCCTTCCTGCCTCCTTGTCTCGCCTGTTCTTAGTTCCTTTGATTACCTGCCTGTTTTCCCTCAGTAAATTAGTTGGTCTTGTTTTTTTGTCCTTTGCTGGTTCCTCCGATCACATTACCTGATTTTGCTCAGTGTTCGCTACGTTCCTGCAGTACAACGCAGAAGTTTCGATTGTACTCATGCCTTGCACCTGCGGTGAGTTCTGCTATGTTTTGCTTGTTCATGACTTGTGAATAAAGCTTAAGATCGTGATGAAAATGCTGCTGCCAAGCTCTTGCCTGCGCTTCAGTCCATCCCAAAACCACACCGTGACATACACAGCCATCTTGAATCACATAGAAACAATCATGTAAGTGTGTCTTTTAAATAAGATGCGTCCTTTACATTACAAGTCAAACTAAAATTTTCTAAATAATCATAATTGAAGTTCATTTTGGAGAAAAATGATCCATGTTATTAAAAAAGAATAAACAATGTGTCTTAAAAAACATGCAAACATCAAACATATACTTATATAGTCAAAAGTACAGCTCCTGTAGCACTCATATAAATGTTAATATATCCACATTTTCTATAATCCTATACAAGTCTATTTAGTGTCAGGAATTTGCTTGAAACTACATTTAATTGAGACCTACTAGATCAAATTACATCATAAATATCCCCTAAAATTGCACATTGACTTGCGAAACAAAGATTGTTACAAAAATGGCCATGTATCAAAATCTTCCTTGAGACCCTTGGTCTAGAGGCATTTGAAGGTATACAATCAAAATTAATGGCTAGTTACATTACATAAAATTATATTAGTGTTCATAAATCAATCATTTGCATAATTTTTCAAAATCAGTCCACAGGATGAACACTTCCTTTTCAGTGAGATATGTTTACAATCGCTTAAAAGAAAATGAGAAGATCTCTTTACATTTCTCAGGATTCAAAATTATTTTAAACTTAAAACAAAGTTTCACTCTTTTATAAAAATTTTAAAAAATTGACAACATATACTCTTTACTAATTTGCTAAAACATAAAACAACAACAACAGATAACACTAACTCTAATTTATGTCAGTGTTTTTAAACCCTGGTCCTCAAGGCACACTGCCCTACATGTTTTAGACGTTTCCCTGCGTTAACACCTGATTCAGGTGATTGCAGTTCAGTAAAAGCTATCAACTGGAATCGGGTGTGCTGAAGCAGGGAAACATCTAAAACATGCAGGGCATAGTGCCCTTAGGACCAAGGTTGAAAAGCACTGCTATATGTCCTGGGTGTCTGAGGTTAGTCCTGGAGAGCTACTATCCTGCAACTTTTAGATGCATCCCTTCTCTAACACTACTGACTCAACTGGTGCATTGTTACCAGGCCTCTGCAGAGCTGGATGACTGAATGCTGATGAGGGAATTCAGCCATTTCATCAGACGAAGGTAAACACTGTAAGGCACATGGCAATTAGTTTAAAGTTTTAGAGAAACCTTTTTCCTTGGCATTATTCGGTCCTGAAACTACTGAACAACAGCTGTAAAAGAACTCAATCGGTTTTGTCCGTGAGAACTGCTCTATGCTACTTTCACAAATCAATACCATTTTTTGTACATGCAGTAAAGATCTCAAGTTGTGATTGATCTCTAGTGAGGGTATTCATTTATTTTGCATTTTTAATGCAACCTGCTACCTGCAAATCAAATTAAGATCTTTCTTATTTAGGCCTGTTTGATGTAAAATCCTATATCACATGACCCTTCTTTTCTGGGCACCATCAAACCAGGCTTGAGGTAGTGTGATGGACACACAGATGGTGAGGAGATTGCCTCACAGGGACATGATATGTGGTATTTTTCCATCTCACTCCTACACCAAAGTCTGTCACTTTCAGTGTACAGCTGAATGTACAGAGACATGTTACCAACAACCCTTTGGATATGGTTGATACATAACATCTTGAACTGTAAGATTTAAGGAGGCTGTCAGGAAGAGATGGCAATCCATTGACTGTCAGGCTATTGACACACTAACCATATGTAAAATAAATCCAAGCACCTTTATCCTTGTGTAAAGGGAAAAAGTGAAACCAATGAAGGATTAAAAAACAATCAAAGAATTTCAATTTTCACCAAGGGCATGCATGCACAACTAGTTATTATAATATATGAAAGCAGTACCTGAAAAATGTATATCATTAATAAAATTAATATTAATAAAATTCTATTAGCATTTCTTTTGTTTTTGCTTTTTTCTGTAAGGTGCAGTAATTTCACGTGACTTTCAGCATTTTTTCTTTAAACAAGCCGGAAAGTTTCTACAATCAAATTCAAGGCTGTAGGGGTGTGATTAAATAATACAGAAAACGAAATGCAGGACAATTATAAAGTGGTGTTCTAATGTTTTTTTTTTTTTTGTTTCTTTTCTATTATTTGATTCCATAGTTACTTTGATTCATGATATCTTGGTGAACTAGTTTTTAAATCACTTTTTGTTTAGATTTAGGACTCAAATGTAATTAGTTACATTCAGAGTATTGCCCGATGTTGACTAAATACTGATAAGCCATTTCACTTTCAAGGACCATGGCCATGGAGGCTTTGGGGAAAGAGACTCAGAGGGATCTGAATTCCCAGAGCAAAAACATCAGATGCTACCTTGGGTAGAGGAGAACATATAGGTCAGATGTATTAGGGGAATGAGAGGGGGAGGAAGGAAGAAGTAGGTAGGCATGAGAGTACTAGGGATAAGGAATTAAAAGAGGTAGTGATGAAGTTGTAGGGATAAGAGATAAGGGATGAAGGAAGAAGAAATAAGGGGTGATCAATAACGAAGGTAGGAATAAGAGACAAAAGACGTAGGGATTAGATATGTGCCAGTCCAGAATTATTGGGTTCCGGTCCTTTTTCTGATATCTAAATTTAAGTTCCTTTTGATACTGATGATTTCTGAGTACTTTTATTTCAACATTGAGTTTTCTATTTGTCCCGGTGTTGTAAGTCACAACCAAAAAACACAAAGTCACCACCGGGTATGCTGCTACAATTTGTGCCCATACATTCAGTTGAATATATTTTACAAGTTTAATAATTGCTTAGTAAACCTTTAGAACAACATTTTCTTGTCTGTGTTAACATTATGCTGCAGAGATGAAAAATCTGCATACTAACTCCTGAGAATCAGGAGGGGGTTGAGGGCCAGAATGGACTTCAAGAACATAACATAATCCGGCTGCTGCTCTGACCTATTTAGCAAATCTTTGTAAAATTGGCTAAAAAGGTTTTATATCCAGCAAAAAAAAATCAAGACTGCATCAGTGACTCATCAAGGAGGTCAGAAAAGAACCTAGAAAAACATCTAAGGCTCTGCAGACCTCCCTTTCTTCAGTTAAAGTCATTGTTTGTTCTTTAACTTTAAGAAAGAGAGTGGCCAAACATAGCATTCATGGGACAGTTCCAAGGCAAAAACTGTGAACATCTTACATTTGTCAAAAACATTATGATGATCAAAAAGACTTTTGGGAAAATATTTTGTGGACTGATGAGACAAAAGCGGACCTTCAGGAAGGTGTCCCGTTACATCTGGTGTAAAACTAGGCAGCATTTAAGAAAAAGAACATCTGCTTTGCTGCTTCAGAACCTGGATGACTTCATATTATCCATGCTAAGATAAATTCTGTTATTTAAAACGTCCTGTAATTAGTTTATGACAATAATCATAAGACCAATTGACTTTAAGCAGGAAAATGATCCAAAACACACCATCACATCTGAATGGCTCCAAAACAAAGGCTTTGGACTGGCCTAATCAGATTTCAGAATTCAATCTGTTTGAGATGTTGTGCTGTGACCTCAAAAAGTTGGTTCTTGTTGGAAACCCTTCAATGTGGCTGAATTAAAACAATTCTGCAAAGAAGAGTGGGCCAAAACACCTCCTCAGTAGTGAAAAAAAAATCCCAGTTATTACAAACTACCAAGAGTGCACAACCAGTTTTCATGTTTCATTGGCAGTTATTTTTTCACATAGGCCCAGGTTGGTTCAGGTTGCTTAATACTCATTTAACTTATAACAACATTGGTCAAAATATATTTATACAGCAACACATACCATGTTGTCTGGATTTGTGGATGAACCGGTGGCGTCAGCCCAATATCTGAACCAAGAACCCATTTCTACTTGGGATGGGAGATAAAGGATGAAGGAGATGGCAATAAGTGATGATTAGTGAAGGGGGAAGACATGAGGAATAAAGGTAGGGGATGTTGGGGGTGAACAAAAAATGTAAAAAACAGTGCTGAACAGAGGAGCTAAACATACATACACAGTTGGGTAATTGCAGGTGTCGTTGAATTGTGACTCTGTTCCTGAACCTAAGTTAACACATTAACAAAATGTTTCTTATTTGTTTGGGTTTCCAATAAGAAAGAGCTTGTCAAAGCAGACATGTCGTAAAAATAGGATTACCTGCAGACCAGGACGTCTTATTAGCATCTGGCTATTTTTAAGAAAGGTTCACAGATTTACATAAAAAAATAAATCTGTCACTGAAGTCTTCCTAGTAGATAAAAAAAACAGCAATTAAATCATCACAAATGACAGAAAAATAGCTCAGCAGGATTAGAATAAGTTCACGAAGTCAAACTTTTTGTTGTGCCACCTCTCCTCTCTCTCTTGCATGGTTAGACATCTCATGATTACAGTTCTCATGAGCAGAAAGTCAAAGTACAACTGAGGCCTGGAGGTGTTCAGTTGGGTGATATTAGGGTGACATGTCTTCTATTTGTGGCTTTTTTCAGCTTCATTGGACCATGATCTAAAATGCCCAATAGAGTGGTTTTCAACTGAGCAGATTGTTTGGTTGCTTAGGTCAGGCTGGAGTGAAAGAAGTCACCCATATGGATGATTTCAGCCAATGTGATTGTATGACTGTTTACGTTAAAGAAAATTAAAAATGAAAAAAAAAATTGTTACCACACTATCAATCTGAATTTCTTCACCACATACATTTGCAAACATTGTGCTATTACTGAAAGAATGAGTTTGGGGATATAATCTTAATGAAATGAGTTTCCTGAACTTCGTACAGTTTTTTTTATGTACCTGGAACTCATTATTTAAATGCTGGATGATTGCCATCAAAAAATAAACTCAAAAGGTAAACCTATTGAAAGCACTGCTGAAATAAAAAACAAGGCTGCTTACTGTTTTTTTTTTTTTTTACAAAAAGACACTTTGAGACATTTGATTTTTAGTTTAAATAAAATATGTTTGACATATTTTTCTGCTCTGTTTCTCTTTTCTTCCAAAGATATCCAAGCAGCAGCTTCAGCAGACCAAGGATCGCTTCCAGGCCTTCCTAAATGGAGACACGCAAATTGTAGCTGATGAAGCATTCATCAATGCCGTGCAGAGTTACTCTGAGGTACTAAGACAACACAAGTCCACTCAAAACCACTTATTTAGGCACAGGGACTAGTTTCTGTGTTTCAAATATCTCCTTAATATGCATTTAACTTTTCCATCTTTACAGCAAAACAAACCTCATTTTCTTAAATTCTTTTTTTTAAATGTGTATATTTGGTGAAATTTCTTAGTAAATTTTAAGTAAAATGTCAAACAGAACTCCACAGTTCTGCTATTCATGGTGGATATGCCTGAATTGAGAGGAGCTTTGTGGTAAAATGGTGGCAGAAGCTTTTCACTGCACATATTATGAGTCAGAGCGTGTGGTTGACACAGCCATTTTTTTCCAGCTTCACATTTCGGTCTGCAAAAGTCATTACTGCTATGCAGGCAACACTGAAAGGCACAGCATTAAATTTAAAAAAACTAAATCTTAATAGCTAGTTACAAGATAGACAAACAGCCAGTTGTATTAAACTAAATGAAGAGAGCTGTTCACTGTTATTGTTTCTCTTTTTGGAAGGCAACTGAACAGGAACCTACCTGCAATATTTATTGCAGGCAGGTGACCCACTATGGAATAAGTGGTATAGAAGATTAATGAATGATTAAATTTTTTCATTTAATCTTATTTTTTCCTTTCTTTTGATGCTTACTGACAAACTGCTTAAACAGTCCTTATTATCATCAATCTAAAATTAAACTTAAAGAAAATCATATTTATTTAGAGCTAGGAACCAGGGTTTAAACATGAGTAGTTCTACTTAGATTTGCATTATTTTAATATATGATGAAAACAAAACTGAAATATACAGGGGTTAGACAATGAAACTGAAACACCTGTCGTTTTAGTGTGGGAGGTTTCATGGCTAAATTGGACCAGCCTGGTAGCCAGTCTTCATTGATTGCACATTGCACCAGTAAGAGCACAGTGTGAAGGTTCAATTAGCAGGGTAAGAGCACAGTTTTGCTCAAAATATTGAAATGCACACAACATTATGGGTGACATACCAGAGTTCAAAAGAGGACCAATTGTTGGTGCACGTCTTGCTGGCGCATCTGTGACCAAGACAGCAAGTCTTTGTGATGTATCAAGAGCCACGGTATCCAGGGTAATGTCAGCATACCACCATGAAGAACGAACCACATCCAACAGGATTAACTGTGGACGCAAGAGGAAGCTGTCTGAAAGGGATGTTCGGGTGCTAACCCGGATTGTATCCAAAAAACATAAAACCACGGCTGCACAAATCACGGCAGAATTAAATGTGCACCGCAGCTCTCCTGTTTCCACCAGAACTGTCCGTCGGGAGCTCCACGGGGTCAATATACACGGCCGGGCTGCTATAGCCAAACCTTTGGTCACTCATGCCAATGCCAAACGTCGGTTTCAATGGTGCAAGGAGCGCAAATCTTGGGCTGTGGACAATGTGAAACATGTATTGTTCTCTGATGACTCCACCTTTACTGTTTTCCCCACATCCGGGAGAGTTACGGTGTGGAGAAGCCCCAAAGAGGCGTACCACCCAGACTGTTGCATGCCCAGAGTGAAGCATGGGGGTGGATCAGTGATGGTTTGGGCTGCCATATCATGGCATTCCCTTTGCCCAATACTTGTGCTAGATGGGTGCGTCACTGCCAAGGACTACCGAACCATTCTTGAGGACCATGTGCATCCAATGGTTCAAACATTGTATCCTGAACTGGGCCGTGTATCAGGATGACAATGCACCAATACACACAGCAAGACTGGTGAAAGATTGGTTTGATGAACATGAAAGTTCATCTCCCATGGCCTGCACAGTCACCAGATCTAAATATTATTGAGCCACTTTGGGGTGTTTTGGAGGAGCGAGTCAGGAAACGTTTTCCTCCACCAGTATCACATAGTGACCTGGCCACTATCTTGCAAGAAGAATGGCTTAAAATCCCTCTGACCACTGTGCAGGACTTGTATATGTCATTCCCAAGACAAATTGACGCTGTATTGGCTGCAAAAGGAGGCCCTACACCATACTAATAAATTATTGTGGTCTAAAACAAGGTGTTTCAGTTTCATTGTCCAACCCCTGTAATAAGCAGCATGAAGTACTGCAGTTTGCTAAAACTTATTAGTTGCTCACACCCATAAATACAACCCAGTGTATGTGTTGTATTGATGGTTTGGACCTCTAAACTACTCCTGCCTGAAGCACTTATACCAAATAAAACATTCAATATTTGATTCTTGTTCAAAAACAGTTGCACCTGAAACTCTTCAACCCTAACAGCAAATTAGGTTTACTGCCGAAAAATATACAGTACAATTAACAGTTCAAACAAGAACAATTGAAACAGCTTAAGAAAGATAATATTCAAAGTGGTATTCCCAAATGAAACACAAAATGCCATTGTACTGCAATCTTAAAATGATTTAACCCCGTCATTACAAGTATTTTTAGTAGTAGAGCAGCCCTATACTGTTATGACCTGCTGCATCACGCATCCGTCATGATCAAATACCTCCAGTCCATTAATATTCTTGGGTTGTGTGCTGCAAGTGCCTTTTTAAAATCCCATCAAGGATTTTCAATATGGTTCAAGTCAGGCAACTTTAATGGCGAGTCTACAGACTTCCAGGGCAACTTGCCTTGATGGATTTAAGGATTAAATTGGCATCATTGCAATGTTTGAAGATCCATCATTCCCAAGCTTTAGCTTCCTCTCAGACAGCATAACATTTTCTCCTTCCTGATACTAGTTTGAATCTATCTTGCTATCCACATAGGTTTCCAGTGGCAGAGGAAGGGATCCTTTATTGCTTTCTTTAAATGCAGGAGTTTACATACACTAAGATTACTTGGTCTTTAAAATATTTGAGAAATGATGATGTTAGTTTTAATTCAATTCAATTCAATTCAGTTTATTTATATAGTGCCAATTCACAACACATATCGTCTCAAGGCACTTCACAAAAGTCAGGTACATATATTCCAATTAATCTTAATCATTGAACAGTGCAGTCAGATTCTGTTATTTATTCAAATTGGATAAAAAGTTTTTCTATCTAAGGAAACCAAGCAGATTACATTCAGTCAGTGACTTGCAGCATTCACTCCTCCCGGATGAGCATGTAGAGACAGTGGACAGTCACTGGCATTGACTTTGCAGCAATCCCTTTTATAGGCTTCTGATAGGTTAATTCATAAGATTTAAGTTGAATGAAAGCACACTTTGGATGTATTATAAGGCAACACCTGATTCGTCACACCTGTGTACAATTATCAAATGCCTCTAGGTGCCAGGTTTCTCTGTGCAAATGGTTATATGCAAGTATAAACACCATGGGAATGTCCAGCCATCAAACTGTTCAAAAAGGGCATGGGTTCTGTGGTCCAGATTTGAACATGTTTTGGTCCAATATGTGTGCATTAACAACAAACAACAAAAGCAAAAGATCTTATGAAGATGCTTGCTAAAGCTGGTAAGAGAGTATTATCCACAGTGAAACAAGTCCTGTAATCCCATTGCTGAAATTCCACTCCAACAGGAAGGAGACGTTACTCCGAAAGCAACATAAAAGGCAAGATTATGGTTTGCAAATGAAGACAGGAACAAAACCTAGATTTTTAAAGACATGTCCTGTGGTCTGATGAAACTAAAGATGAAGTAATTGGTCTAATGACCGTTGTTACATTTGGAGGAAACAAGGGGGAAGCTTGGAACACCGTCCCAACTTTGTGGGTTTGTATCGCTGCAGGAGCGACTGGTGCACTTCACTAAATAGATGGCATCATAGGGAAAGAACATTAAAACAAAAAATTCAAGCAACATCTCATGGCATCAGCAAGGAAGTTGAAGCATGGCTCCAACTTGGTCCTCCAAATGTTTGGGAGTTGACATCAAAAGCTCTTGTCTCAGACCCATAGAAAATTTGTTAACACTAACCCTTACCTTGTGAGCAAGATGACCTACAAAACCTAACTTAGTTACTATATTACATTATATCAGGAGGAATGGTCCAAAATTCCTGTAATTTATCATAAGATCCTTATGAAAGGATACCCATACATTTAGACCATGCCATATATTTTAAATGTGAATTTCACCAAATACTTAGAAAAAGTATGTAAATTATTTAAAGAATTAAAAAACAGTAATTCATTATTTGAGTATTTATGAAATGCAAATAATTTTGGTAATCCTGACTGACCTAAAACAGCAAAGGTTTATTCACTGTCAATTAATGCATCTAAATAATGTCAAATGTGAAGTAACTGCACACTTTTGCAATTAATATAATTCACAATTTATCTGAACGTACTTGCACACTTTAAGAGAATTGCTTAATAAATTAAATCAATATATATGCACATCCGCCGTAAAAGAACATTATTATTTTCTTTAAGTTAGATCCTTGCTGCTTGCTGTTTTTTCAGTCTTTGTCTACTTCGTCAATGTGCATGTTTACTCAAATGCTATTTTTAAAAGCTAACCTTTGGACTGTAATGGGCTGTTTTGTGTATTTTTCTTGGAAAAATGCACCTATACAACAAAGAAACCGAGACAGCTGACCTAAAATCTGTTTCACTCAGGAAACCTTTGTTGTTTAGTGAAAAGATGCATAAAAACAACAATGATGATGTGCCCATGTGCTGTGATGTTTCAAAAGTTGCTGAATGGAAGCAAAGAACAAAATGTGACTGTCACAGTGACAAATGCTGTCAGCTTGGATGGCTGCTTCTCTTGATGCAGTGACAGCATTTTTCTTGCCTGACTCTGTCCGTGTTAGCTTGTTGTTACCACAGACATGAAGCCTTAATGCTAAATAACAACATGCACGTAAACACACACATGCCTACATGATTATTTAACACTAGACAATTTTGTCATACTAAAGCACCAAAAAAAATTTATTTGGGCTGTTTTGTTTTTTTAAGTTTACCTGAACATTAACTTAAAATATGCACAAGTGATCATCCTAATCTAAATTTATTTACATATACGAGCACAACAAATATTAAAGTCCAAATGTGTTTCTTACTTGGTAGGTGTTCCTGAAGAGTGACCGTGTAGCTAAGATGGTACAGAGCGGCGGTTTCTCAGCCAACGATTTCAGGGAAGTCTTCAAAAGGCACATTGAGAAGCGGGTGCGAAGCCTCCCAGAGATTGACGGCCTGAGTAAGGAAACGGTGCTGAGCTCCTGGATGGCCAAATTTGACACCATCTACCGTGGCGACGAGGATCCACGAAAGGCTCAGCAACGCATGACCGCCAGCGCAGCTTCGGAGCTGATCCTCAGCAAGGACCAGCTGTATGAGATGTTCCAAAATATCCTTGGCATCAAGAAGTTTGAGCATCAGCTGCTTTACCAAGCCTGTCAGGTAAGTTACATATACTCCTTGTGGCACATACTATGTGGTGCATTGCAAAAGTGTTTTTTTGCATTTTGTCACATTACAACCACAAATGTCCATGTATTTAATGTATTTTATTGCAGTTTTATGTTATAAACCAACACGTAGCAATGCATTATATTGAAGAGGAAGGATTATACATGATGTTCAAATCTATTTTATATCATAAATGTGTGGCAAGTGTATTTAGCAACTTTATATAAATAAAATCCAGTGCAAGCAAGTGCAATCAATCACCTAATTAGTGAATAGTGTAACAAACCTTTATGGAAGAGTGGCAAAAAGATAGGCCTTGTGGAAAGAAAACCTAAAGAAGTGCAGTTTGACATTTACCACGAAATATGGGAGACACAGCAATCAAAGTTGCTCTGGTCAGATGAGACCCAACTGGTACTTTTTGGCACGCTATGTGTAGTAAAAAACTAACACTGCACATCACCCTAAACACCATCATCACGGTGAAACATGGTGGTGGTACTATCACTTTGTGGGGATATATTCTTCAGGAGCAGTAGGAGAGTTGGTTAGAGGTGCTGAGAAAAAACAGATGAAGCTAAATCCAGGGCAATTCTGGAAGCAAACCTGTTAGAGGGTGCAGAAGACAGGACCGGGGATTTCATCTTCCAGCAGAAAAACAGCCCTAAACATACACCCAAACCTACAACGGAATGGTTTATATCAATGCATAATTAAGTGTTAGTTCTAATCTACAGTCAAATTAAATAATCTTTAGCAACACTTGATAGTTAATCTACATAGATGCTCCTCATCAAATCTGAAATCTTGAAAAAAATAGATACAAATTTCAGTCTCTAGATGTATGACGCTGGTAGAGACATACTGTCCCTACAAAGTTTCAACTCTGTGGGGCTAACTACAAATGCATGCCAAAGTTTATTTTTTTTTTTCCAGCAACTTGAAGTTTGTGGTTCTAAAATGACAAAATGTCAAAACTTTCGGGAGACACGAATACTATTGCGAGGTTAGGGGTCACCTCCAGTCAAATGTGCCTGTTTCTCAAATATGACCAATGTTTGCACTATAATCTTCTTTCTCTAATTGATTACACAGTCTAATCATTGCCCCTTCTCACATGTTGGTTGTGATGTTAAACAGAGATACTATAAAATCAAATAGGTATCTTTGAGATGTCTCCCTTGAAACCAGCCCAGTAATGCTTTATTGGCAAGGACATATTGAGATTATTGGAAGATAGTGGTGGACTCTGGGGTGCTGGTGTCAGACATAACTCTCCTTCCCTTGCTGTCTTTACTGCTCTTTGTGGGAGTGCAGAAAGCAGCACTGTTATCTTTCTACTAGAGATTGATTAAAATGTGAACAGGATGTGGAGAAAACCTCAGACACGTTAACATCTGTTTAAGATTTACTGCACGAAGAACAAATCTCTGACACACCTTAAAAAGCCTGGCTTGGATTTTTTAATCACAGATTTTTCTTGGTACTACTCTCCTATGAGCAGCTGATTAGATCTAAGTAGATGGCAGAATTTGCTGTTAAACAAATTAGATGATTCAGTATTGTTTAATCGTCTCAACTGGCAAAAATCAATAAAGATTCTGTTCTGCATCAGTGTTCATTACAGTGAACCTTCTAATGCAGAGGTGCAGTACATCACCACAGCCCTCATATCCAGTGTTTATTTTTCCTCCCAGTCCTTTGAGGTTGCCTAACCTAGTTTTCTTTCTTTTTTATGCTGGCTGCAGAGTTGTTACCATAGGTTCAGTTTTTGCATTGTGATTTGCCTACTGATAATATAACTGTAATATGGATCATCGCTGTGAGAAGAAAAATTCATTTTTAAATAAAAGACAAAAGAGACCTCATTTCTATTTAAGTACTTCTCCAAGTTTTTCTTGACATAATTTAAACTAAAGTAGTGCAGAAGTTCATATTTCAGTCTATACTGATGGTGATATATTTCAGTGAACAATACTCATTTCTCTACTCAATAATAATGTTCTCTTTATATAGGACAGGTGACGTTCTAGTCAGTGCGCTACCAAGCTTTTGGTAAGCTTTTGGCCAAGAGGCCAACTTTTTAAGATGTTATCTCTGAGGATATTTTTTTTATTACAGATACATCCCTAATTGTCAAAAGGAAGCACTGTTCTATTTTTGTCTCTAGCTGGAGTAAAATCATCCTTGGAAATGACTAACAGACTGATTAGACTAGTACAGACAGCTGCTTTGCCAGTGAGCCTCTACTCCCTGGTGGCTCTATAAATGTTTTTTTTGCTGCGGCAAGACCAAAACTGACTAGAAAACCATAAAAATGTGTTTCTACATTGAAAAAAAAATTAAAAAACATGTATACTTGCAACAGTTCTTTTTGCATTTTATTCCAAAGAGAAAAATAATAAAATCTAGAAAAATTCTTAAGATGTCCCACAGTCTCCTTTCTTGCCATATATGCTGGCATGATACCATGTTACACGGATCTAAATGTGAAAAGATGAGAGAGATTTTGTGGAACATAAAGTCATTCCATGTCTCTGAAAGTAGTGTGTGCTTTCATTCTTAATAGTGCATGTGTATTGGGATCAAGGATGTGGAATACAGAAGGTTCTGCTGTGTCAGGATGGGTTGTTTTATTCTTTCTCTGACATCACTGTCTCATTTTTCTATATTTAAGGATCAACAGACCTTATGGGTATTAAGTTCCACTTATCTATGAATACCTCTACATTCTCAGATAATTATTAGCCAAATTAATCATAGAGTAGGTCATGTCAGGAGTTTCACTTCACTTTTGAAACATCCAGCATGCCGAAGTAAGTAAAGCACCTGGATAGCGTAGGACACAATTAAGTAATATCATTATTCGTCTTTGGTGTTGTACTTGAGTCACAGTTGTATTGATTCCGTAGTAGTAGTACACGTGTCCTGTATACAAGGTGTGTGAGAACTGCCATTGACAAAAAGAGACAGATACACATTAGTGAAACCTGGGCGTTACATTTTTTGTTATTGAATTAAAAAATAGAGACCAGTTCAGTCTCTGATAGACCTTTTTATGAAGATTTCCAAGAGAAGATACTTTGCACAAAGATGACTGTAAGAACAGTATATACTGACTGTGAACATAAGACACATTAATTACTACATAATGTTTAACAATTTCCAGTTAAATATCCTCAAAGAAATTATTGTTCTCTGTTGAAACTCTCCATCTGAGGATTTCAGACACACAGTCTCTTGTAACCCCTTTTCTTGTCTCTCTCAAGAAACCCAAAGAAATGTCTGATATGTTTTATATCAATACGTTTGGTGTGAAATAATTCTGCGACCTGACCTTTACAGTTGCTCAGCCCTTACATTGGTTCCTGCAGTCCAACAGTGGTTGAACAATGTTCAGTCTTGTTTTAAGATCTTTTACAATACAGTAAGATTTCAACACAGCACCAGCCCTCACAAGGATTTATGACAATCTAAATGCCTACCTCCATGTGCACTAAAATACAAGTCCCCTGCCATAGAGGTCATTCCAATGCATAAGACTTTTCATCCTTGTATTGTCTTCCACCTTTTTGAGATCAAGGCGTTATTAGGTCAGAGGTGATATATAGTCCCTTTAGAATAATCTGGGTCTGCTCTCCCAGTGGAAAATGCCCAGTAATATTCCAAAGTGAGGTGCTTAGAAGGCATCCTGTTTAGATGTGTAAACAACCTCAACTGTATATTTTGGATGCAGAGGAGCAGCAGCGCTACTCCGCTTAGATGACACAGCTCCTTACCCTATTTCTAGGTACTGAGCCTGGCCACCTATGCGGAAGAAGCTCATTTCCGCCACTTGTATCCAGGGTATCATTCTTTCGGTCAATATCCATATTCGTAATGAAAGGTCAGAGTTACAAAGACGACTGGTAAATAAAGAGTTTAGCATTTCGGCTGAACTCTTTCTTCAAAATTACAGACGAGAGCAATGCCCCTTATTACTGCAGACAAGGCCCCACTACCTCTATTCAACCCTAAATCCACTCTTAAACTCCTTAGCTTAGTCCAAAGATCGGCCCCCAAACTGGAGAAGGCAATCCACATCTGTTAAGAGCAATGATCTCAGACTTAGAGAAGCTGACTCTCATCCTGGCTGCTTCACACTCGGCTGTGAACCACTTCAGTGCAGGCTTAAGCTCAACATGGTGGTGGGTTTTCAGTACGGCTAAGATCCTGTGGGATATGTTGTCCAGGGATTAGGCCCCTGGCAGGGTCTCCCATGGCAAACACTCACGGTGGTCCTTAAAAAGGAGGGGCACCACCAACCCGGTCTGTTACTTCACAGATATTGCCCCTGTCTTCGCTGCAACACTGAACAGACAATTATGACATTCCAACAACATCCAGTCCTCAGCATAGCCTAACTTCACCATTGTCTTTGTATTTTAGAAATAATTTCCTTTACATCTATGCACTGAAATATCAAATAAAGAAGTGTTTAGCTGTTGTTAACAATTTGGGAAAACATTGTCCTGTGAAACTAACCTAATTCCATTCAGTTGTGATGTGTTTCAGCCAATCAATGGCACATAAATAACAGTCCTTCACAAGGCCAACACAGAGACAAACAGGGCAAACAACCATCACTGCACACACTCACACTTTAGGGCAATTTAGCATCTTCACTTCATGTAAAGTGCATGTTTCTAAGGCTTTGAGAACAAGCCAGAGGACCCTCAGAAAACCTACGCATGAAAACTGAAAACAAAAATAGCCACAGATTTAAACTCAGGACCACAGCTGAAGTGGGGATAATTTACAGCTCAGGAGTTTGGCAGCTTTATTATTAGATATTCGTCATCTGTGAATCAAAGCATATGTTCCTAAAGATTATCTAACTTTTATTAAACATAAAGAATTGCATTGCATGTTGCTGGCTGTTGTTGGTTGATATAGAAACTCTCACCAAAAATTATGGGAGTTTTTAGTTTTGATGCATAAACCAAAAAGGGGAAAAAAGTCAGATTAGCATTTGATCTGCTCAATTACAGCTAATCATGGACAAATGTGGTGATTTTAATCTCTGGGCCAATTGACTGGTATAAATCTAGAAGTAACTCTTGAAAAAGACAAAATCAAGCTCAATCTTTTAAAATTTGAGAAATAAGAAAAGCGGGATCTGAAATAACATACCAATAAGAAGGCCTATGCCTTCCCATTAGCTCCCAACAATGAACTGTTTGGATTTGTTCATAAATTCAGGGAGAAGCCATCAACACAAAACCTATTTAAGCACACAAATAACTTCAAATGTTCGATTTGAGCCTTTTTCCTGCAAGATACAGCTCGCAAAGTAATTGTAAGTTCTTTCATCAGTTATTTTTTAATGATCAAAACATCAAGCAGTACTAGTACTAGTATTAGTGGGGACTAATAACTATTTTTTACTCTTAACTGAGCTGCATACCTACTTTTTAGAATATGCTAGCAAAGCAATTAAATGAAATAGTTCTGATGCCCTACTTTCATGATACAGTGAATGCATCATGATGTAAAGCTGTGGGACGCTCTTAGCCCATGCTAAGTGGGTCATGGGAATTTTGCTGTCTGGTCCACATGTAATGCTAAGGAGAGAGATAAATCTGTGAAGGCAGGATAATTCTGCTCTGAAGTCATACTGTAACAAAACAACTGTGGCATTTGCTGACAATGTTCAGCCACACATTGAAATTGTGCACAAGGTTAAGGTGTCCTTTTTTTTATTGTTTTTATCTTTAGGTAATAGAAAACATTGGTACTTTCATGGCAGAACTGTGGATTATTATAATCTTATTTTTAATTCTCTGAGGATAATCAAAAAGCGATTCATGTTGTGGTTTTATCAGATCTAATGAAGAGAAATTAAAAATCCTAACACACCAGCAATGAACCATGAGAAACAACCATAGCAGATACATTTCATTTTAAATAACTTTGAAATCATTTCTCCATGAGCACATTTAACACTTCCCACAGATTTTTATTCTCAGATTTTTTTTTTCAGCCCGTGATATTTAGTCGCACTATTTGACTCTCCCTCACATAAAATTATTCCCCAGTCTCAAATGGGTGATTGAATTACCCAAGCCTGGGTGTCAACGTAAAGCACAAGCACATCAGAATCAGACTTTCTCCTATGCACAGCCATAAATCATGGTCTGCCGCACACCCCAAACCGGCAAACCGTCCTCCCGTCAGCTTTGAAAGAAGGCTCCTCCTTTTCCTCTATAATTTGTCTTGTCAGCAACTGTTAGTTGGGAAATGAGGCCTGAGCTCTCCCTGGTTTTGCCTGTAGCTGATATAATTGCGTAATGGAGCCTCTTCACTGCATAGAGGATTGGGAGAGGATAGAGCATTCGCTATCCCTGCCGAACCACCTCTTAGCTGAAAGAGCAGCAGTGCTAAAATGCAGGGTAAAGCTGCCTTGGAATCTGGACAATGTTTATTACAGATATAAAAATGAAAGTTAAATGTGTCCTTGATGGCCTAACTGTAAATTAAATTCTGTCCAAATGTGTAATTATTAAAAAAATAAAATTTTATGTCTAAAAAATCTGCTTCAAATCAAGTATTAACTCCTCAATTCTCCAAAAAAGCAATGTGAATGCTGTACGTTAATCTTCCAAAGACGTTTAGCTGAAGCAAATAAATTGTCAAAAAACACAAAGTAGTGAAAATATGAGTAAAAGTTGTTTAGGAAATTACCTCAATAAATAAAGTAGAATCATATGAAATACCACAGCCTGAAAGAGAAGCAGAAAGCAGCTAAGGAAAATGTAGTCAAAGGAGGTTGACTCTCTGAATCTGATCTGTTCAGGTAATTTAAGAAAGGAATAAAAAGCAGAAAATGTAAAAGCTATCACTAGAAAACATTACCTGTATGTTCTTTAGGTAGAATACAAGCATTACCTCACACCCGACTGGCCCACTAGGCAATTTAGGCAAATACTATGGGCACCGTGGCCTCCAAGGGACATCACAAAATTGGGAAAAAATTCATCTTCAACATAAATATATTACTAGTAATTATTATTAACTCCTAGAATGGAAAGGTTAACTTAGAGTCAAATGTAAAGCAATACCCAATTGCTATTACTACGAAAAACCTAGGAAAGTTCAGCTGTAGCAGGTGAGGTTGAGTAGGTAGTGGCATAGTTTATCGCTCTACTGGATGCAGTAATGAAAGGCACCACTAAACGTCTGTAAAATGCCCTCTTTGTACATAGTTTTGTATATAGATGCATATAGGTATTTTACATAACATTAGTATATAATTATTTTATTTAGTTTTTGAATATAGTTATTGTGTTGTCTAGAGTGACACATTCTGTAGGGCCGGCTCTGCAAAACATAATATGCTCACATTAGCTAATGTGCTAACAATAAGGATTATAATTAAAGTAGCTTCGGTGCTAAAACCAGGTTGTGTGCAAGTATTAGCTAGTATACTTAAATAAGTTATTATGCTGCTAATACCATAGTAATACCAGTAGGTAACACTGCTATGTCATTGGATTACATGTTCTAGCAGCAGGTCAAACAATCTGCAATGTTAGCAAGTGCTTATATGGTAGCGTTAGCTAAAGTGCTAACATTAACATGTTAACATTAGCTAACTACTGGATGTTAACTAACAATAACTGCATATTTTACCTATGCTAACGACATTACCTAAAATATTAGGTGAGAATGAATATAGCAGTTATTATGCCAAAAATGTACAGAAAAAACAATCAGCAGCGGTGTAATCTCAGGAGAAAATGTTTCGTTTTTGGCCACCTGGTTTAAAGGCAACCTCAAAACATAGATGTAACGGCTCAACCCTTGCTGCTAAACAGCTCCACATTAATTAGCATTTTAATCCACAGTGCAATAGAGCAGTGAAAGTGACCAAATAGGTGTGCTTCATAGAGCTGAAAGACAATGTTAAATGATTTTGTTTTAGATTTTCTGCAATCACATCATTTTACATGAACAGATATTTCGGACAGTATTGAAAAGTTAGATATTGACGTGGAGCATTTAAAATGTACACTGAAACACCTTGCAGTGATGCTACATTAGCACACACATATCGTTTATCTTACACTGCATATTTTACTATAGTCACATGTATACCCAGCACATCTAAATATAGCTCTTTGCCTCAGCTCCTCCATGTTATCTCACCCTTCTGTCCGGTCTCTGTTCTTTCACAAGAATTCACCCGTCATGTTTTGTATCTGCTCCTTATGTCCCAACAGCCACCTGGGAATCTGTCATTAGCTGGGCTGTTAAATACCCATCTCCATTTAACCTGCTGTCATCTCAGCTAATGCTAAAATGCTGTCACCTGCATTATCTTTCTGCAGCTCTACTGTATTTAAACAGTAATAAATGCATGTTTTAGACAGTTATTCTTTATATGTTAGTATTAAGAACATTGACATTTAATTCCAAAGGATCCTGTGAGGTCCAGTATGTAGCCAAATGTTCCTTCCTTTCTGCCAGTACCATATATAATTTTTTATTCTGTTTTACTTGCTGAAGAGCTATAATCTGAAGGTGGCCACGCTGACCAGATTTATCTTTCGCCACCTCCTTAAGTGTCACTTCCCGGTTATTTTTTTTTTTTCCATTTTGAGTTTTCTTGGACATATGGTCTTAGGTTTATCATGTTTGTTGTAGAGAGAGATGCACAGATGGGACAGTAAAAATGCACTGTCAGATGCTGACAGGCCAGGATGCTGATTTCCGACGCTGGTGCTGACAGTTCTTATGGGAGTGCACATGTCAGATGTCACTTGCACCACATTCCAGTAGAGCCCATATATCTTAGAGTGTTTTGACACAAGACTGCCAGTAACAGGGAGAAATAGGCAACTGAGGCACATCTTGGGCAGGAATGCAATCTGTATCCGTCACCTTATCTTTTCAGACAAATTTTTCTTATCTTTTCTTTGCTTTTCTGTGATCTTTGCTGAATACCACTCTGTTTCCCATGCAGACATTCTGCTGCTGCTGGTGGCAAAGTCTGATTATGTGCTCTACTAAACAGGAACTCTGGGTTATGTAGCAGGGTGGCTGTTTAGTGGCCAGTGCTGGTAGCGCATCAGACTTAACTGCCCATTCATACTGTCCTTCATTTAAGAGGCATCTGCCTGACATAAGTTTATATCCTGCAGATCAGTGAACAAAATCAAGCCCAAGGAGGTGGGTAAGATGATCATAAAAATCACTTATCTGCACAATACATAAAAAACGCTCCACATGATCTGCTTTTATGCTGTTTTTATAAGATCTAACGCTATCTGTATGTCTTTTTTCCCCTGTGTTTGTACTGTACTCCTCCCACGATTGTATGCGCACTTTGGCTCAGTCTCTCTTGGAAGGGATTGCTGGAAGGGGCATAAAATCAATATGGTAAAGGTTGAGAGACAAGGTCTGTTAATGTAATAGGAATAGGTGAAATACCCAAAGGCTCGGAGAGGTCATTTCTGGTATGCAGGAGGCCAGAGGAATTTAAAGAACACTGCATCCAAAATTAGATGTTTAGCTGCAGCAACAATACACTTGTGAAGAAGTGTTTTTTTTATTTATTTACCTGTAGCATAAATGTATTTTCTAAGTTTCTGATAAATCCTTTGTTTACGCATTCAGTTGCAATCCAGACGTTTTTGGTTTAGGCTAAAGGGCAATTGCCCTGAATGGCTATTGAAAGGGAGTTCCACAACCAGCAGAAAATAATATAACTTATTTGGCTGTTGCACCCTGAACATATTTGCTATTGCTTTGATCTGCAGGTGCAGTCAGTGGGCAATGGGTACACAGGGTGCTGCTAAAAATGGGAAATATAGGTTTTGTGTTTTGTATGGGACTGCAATGCATTTATCCTGCACCAGAATCTCAAATGATTTCCTTCTTCTTTATTAGTTTTGTGGCGGCTGAAGCTGCACTAATAATGCAAGAACCGTCATTAGTGCAATCAACAGATTGGTATAAACAGCATAAGTAAAAAAGAGCAAATTCAAATCTATGTTAACGGCAAAAATGATAATGTGTAACTACGGGTTTAATTATACAACCAGCCAGAGCCAGCCCAAGGTTGTAAAGGCCTCTAAGCAAAATCTGGTCCTGGTGCACACTTCCAGCTAGGAAGGTCACCTACAAATACCCAAGGGACTACCAACAACTAGGTAAATTGTTCATATTTGATTGTTTTCACACCCTGCATACAGCACAACTTGTTTTATAGTTACCTAGTGAGCCGAATTAATTAATTAATTAAAGTATATTACTTTAATTAACTGCATGACAGAGTGCTTTGTTTTGCTCGGCAGTCACATCAGTCATTTCACATAATTTACATATTAAATGGCACCACTGTTATAATTTATTTATCTTTTTTAAAATACATTTTTAATTTTAGCGAAAATTAAAAATTTTGCCTCCATTGTAAACATCTCTGATTTGCATATTTGTAAGAGACAGCCTAGTTTATCAGCCTGAAGTTTTTTTTTCTGTTGGTTTTGCTAAGCTGCTTTTTATACCTGTCTAAAAGAAAATAAACAAGAAGCATTTTCATAATCAATCACCGTGAATAAATAGAGTTTATTAAAACTTTTATTTGAGCTCTGACACTAACAAAATTATTTCAAAAGTAACATTTAATTATATAATTGTTGAAAAAGCTATAAAAATAAATAAAATATCAAACTCGCTGATCCATGTCTATATGGACCTTGTTTTTGTCCACTGGTGCAGAAGTCATTTTGGAACAGGAACGGGTCATCCCCAAACTGTTCCTGCAGAGTTAGGTGCATGAAATTGTCCTAAATGTCTTGGTATATCGGAGTATGAGGAGTTCCTTTCACGGGAACGAAGGGGCTGAGCCTAACTCCTGAAAAACAGCACCACACTCCACTCTGCACCAAACTTTGTAGTAGTTGACACAATGCAGTCAGGCAGGTGCTGTTCTCCTGGCAACTAAAAAAACCAAGCTTTGTATTTATTGGATATTGGATTTTACAGAAAAGAGGCATGATTCAATACTCTAGAAAAAAACTTCTCCAGTGACATCATGCTTTAAACTACTGCATCCATTTTGCATTGCACCTAAAGGTGATGTTTGGATGCAGCCTCTTGGCCATGGAAACCCATTCCATGAAACTCCATGCACTGTTCTTGAGCTAGTCTGAAGACCACGTGATGTTTGGAGGTCTGTAGTTATTGACTCT
Source organism: Crenichthys baileyi (assembly GCA_036173005.1). Lineage (NCBI taxonomy): Eukaryota > Metazoa > Chordata > Actinopteri > Cyprinodontiformes > Goodeidae > Crenichthys > Crenichthys baileyi. The sequence goes on along the minus strand of JAHHUM010000684.1, from coordinate 18,770 downwards.
GCAGAAAATATGTGATATTAGCATCCACTGAGGCCATCACAGATTTAATGTGGCGTACCATTTTGTGGCTAAATTTCTGTTGTTCCTAAATGTTTCTACTTTGTTATAACACCACTTGCACTTTTCCTGACTGGACTGACTGGACTCATTGTACAAATGGCATTCTATTATTGTACTGACCTAGAATTAACTAAGCTCCGCAGAGAGACCTAATCTTTTACACTCTGTATGCTGAGGTGCCAAATGGCTAAATTTAGAATGGGAGGGCAGAGCTCTTTGAAACCTGGAAACCAGCAACTGCAACTGCAAAGAAAAGCCTACTTTGAATGCAGCTTTTCTGGAGGTTTTTCTGGAAAGACGTGACTCTTAAGAGTTGATACAGATTTCATCTGTGCAAGATCTTACCTTTTCTGAGATCTGGTAACTACGACGGAGTATTTGGGCCAAGGTAAGAGACTTTTTTTAAATTACAAGAATAAAGGGGTAATATTACAATAACAAAGTCACAATATTTTGAGTATAAAGTCGTAGGCTAATCTTACGAGAAAAAGTGGTAATATTACGAAAAAAAAAGTTATGACAACTCACCTTCCACAAAACAAGCAATTTTGATCCAAGTCCATGAGGTTCTTTCTTCAAAACAGTCATATGCACAATCGTTTCAAAGTCCTGATACTAATAATAATTAGATGATGATGTGCTAAAAGATTAAGAATGTCCTTATTTGTGAAACAGATGCTAAACTTCACAAGATGCTCAACATTCCTAATTTTAAAGCATGAAAGACTGCACTTTCTTGTTGTCTTAAAATTATAACTTTATTCTTGTAAAATTTCGACTTTGTTCATAATGTTCAAACTTTATTCTCGTAATATTAACACTTTATTCTAATTTAAAACAAAAAAAATCTCTTAGCCTGGCTCTAATACTCCATCGTCGGTAACAGCAAAGTTAGTGGTGTAGGATTCATATTAGTTTCGTTGGTGGTTTGTAAAATTTAAATCCTTGGAAGGTAATATTTGGGAATTCAACTTAATTTGTAGATATTCTCTTATTTAAAGAAGAATTTTATCAAAATGCACATTACAGCTTAATAAAGCCATCCACACTCTGAAAACTCAGGACATATATTTTTGACTGTTTTACAAATAATGTAAACAAAAAACCATAAATGGTTTAACAGTTCAAAAATACTTTTTATTTCAGTGTAAACTTAGACCACGCTGCTTTGTCGAATGGTTCATGTCTTCTTAGGTGCAACTGTGGTGCAAATTTGTCCTAATCAGTTCACAGAGAACATGCTATTGACTGGTGACTCAGAGCATCAAATGTGAAAGGAATGAGATGTTTTGGCTGAGAGAATAATTGAAAAAAATGCAAAGCATACAGAAGCAGAGAGCAAGACACAGACTTCAGGCATCTCCACTATTTTATTGTGTCAGCTAATATAAAACCCTTATTTATCATTGATGTAAAGAAACATGCAAGTCCTCATTATTTTCATTTCAAAGAGGATATTTTAAAGCTAAAAAATGAGAAAATCTTGTTCCATACAGAAACATTTTAAGTAGTGTACAGAAATCTCATTACCACTGACTTCAATACAAATCCAATTGAAGTCAAAGCTTCTCTGCATATTTGTCTTTGGCATTAGCCTTATTTTTAGTGGCTGCTTCAGCTAGGGCATGTCTGAGAGCTGCTTTAATTATGCTGATTAAAATCAACAAGAAAAGGAAGTTCAAAACACTTGACACTTCCAAAAAAAAGAAGTTCTGTGATCCATAACGGTTGCCTGCAGCGATGGCAACATATTTTCTATGCACCGAGGCAGAAATCGCTTTTGATTTCGATCTTTCATGTGCGATGTCACACCGTGCTTCTGATTGCAGCCAGTCAGAACGAACTGAAGTCCTTGATTGGCCTTTTTATAGCTATGCTCTACTATTTTTCATAACTGCTAATCTGTGTTACAGTCTTTAAGACTGCACATCATATTTATCTTGACCGCTCCTTTTCAGTGTTTTGATAAAAATCATTCCAGTCACTGACCTTTACAATGCATCCTTATAAACTTTTAAATGATAAGTTGCAAAAAGCCAGGTTGCCAATGTTAAAATCCCAGCTGAAAAAAAACCCTGGAACAAGCATTTTAATCTGTAAGTATGTATAGAAGATTTTTTAAAAAAGGGTTTTATGTAACAGCTTGCAGAAATTTTGAGTCCATGAATGTTTTGTAGTTGTATGTTCTTATCTGAAACCGGTAATGAAAAACAAAAATGAAGCAGTTATTGATTTTTGTTTACAAAATATCAAATTGAAATGCAAACCATCTTTCTCCTCTGTGTTCAAAACAGATGGGAGATTAAACTTTGGTTAAATTGTCTGTTCACATTTAAAACATTAAGACAAAAAAGAAACTTTTTTTTTATACTCCTAGACAGGCATCTAATTCTGCACCCAGAATGAGATTGTAGGAGATGGTGTTTCTTCTGTACAACCCAAAGGTGCGCTCCCATATATTTCTTCCCCATGAAACAAATGTGATCTAGAACATATAGAATAAACACTTAACAAAAAATTTTATGAGTTTGTATGAGAATGCGTTTTTTTTTTGTTGAGAATTGTCACATTTTTCTATCACATTATGGGCCTGATGTCAAAAATATTCAGCCCTATCCAAATGTGGGCAGTGGTAGGCTGTGGGATGGAATTTCAGTGTAATGTTCTGTATTTAAGATTTGTTTTTAAATCAAATAAGCCTCTATTTTGTGTTGATCACCACTAGTCTCTGACATAAATATCTAATTACCAAAACATGAACTGACTATTCTGAATGGTTCCTTTTTTGGTTTATGACAATAATCTACAGTCATGTGACAAAAATAGAAGATCATTTTAAATAATGAGGTCTTTAAAAATAAATGTTTACATATATCTGTCTAATCTTTATTTATCTGTGGAAGTGAAAATAATTTACTTATAATTTATTTATAATTTACCCCCTCTCCGGAGGTGGATGGGGGTTGTTGGGGACTGGGTTCTGGGCGTGGGCTGGGCCGGGCCGGGACCGCCCGGGTCTGGGCCTGTCTGCCTTTCTCTGCCCCAGGAGGGAAGGGGACCACCTCCTGGGTCCAGGGGCTGGTTGCCCCTTGGGTCTGCCGGCGCCCGGACCCTGGAGTATAGAGTATGCATGGGGAGTGTGAGTGAGTGTATGACGTCCATTGTTGTTTGTCTCTACGTTGGGAGCGAGTGATTTTATGTGTGTGGATGAGGGTGGGAGTGGGTGACTGTGACTGTGAGTGCCTGTTTTTTTTTTGTTTTGTTTTTTTTGTAACAGGTTGGGTCTTGGACTGCTCCCTCTCCTGGATCAGCTTAGGCCCCCCCATATTATGGGGAGCCTATTTCCTCCCCGCCACCCTGCCTGCCAGTGGTTGGAGTCTCTGCCCGCTGGTGTACTTGTGGTTCTCGGTGTCTGGGGCTGGGTGCTTTGGTGTGTGCTGGCTCAGTCCCGGTGGCTGCCTGCCGGGGCCTGGACCCCTGGGCTCTGTCGGGCCTCTGCCTTGGGGGTGGTGTGTCCCGGGGTCTTGGGTCTCTGGGTCCATGGCTGGATCTGCTCGGGCGTGGATGCTGCCGGCGGGGCCTGTGGGCTTGTCGCTGCGGTTCCCTGGGGCTTCTGCACTGTCGCTGCTGGGTGGCTCCCCTGGGACTCTCCACTGCTCTTCTCTGGGGGGGTTGCGGTGGTCCCGGCGGTGGTTCTCCTGGGGTTCCTGTGCTTTGGGGGGCCTTTGGATGTCTGTGGCTCGGATCTCCTCAGTGTCCGCCCGGGGACCACGGGGCAGGTCGGTGGGTCCTCACACTCACTATTGCATATTTTTGTGGAGAAACCTTGTAGACAAAGCGCGTCCACACAGGTGTTGATAGATACACAGATGATCTATATTGGGCTGCACTTCTCACTAAGTACATTTTACATTCATAAATACCGTGTGCTATTTCGTGTATAAGCAAGCAGGGTGTAATCTTTTATTCTATTCATCCTTCTTTCTCTCCTCCACTCTCTCCTCCTTTGTCCCCTTCTTCACTTTTTCCCCATCTCTCTCTTTGTCAAGCTTCTGTTTTCCTTTTCATTTCAGTCTCCGTGTCCATAATAATTGAAATATTCCCAAAGAAGTTTATAATTAAGTTTCTTTTATAAATATCAGGCAGTGCTTTAAAGCAATAGCTGTGATGCTCTGCTTGTGAAAGTAAATCTGTTGGGCAATTTCTTGGCACTCAGACAACAATTCCGAGCGCTACTCTGCCAGACAGGACACGGTAAAAAAAAATAAAATAATTTACTTTACATAAACACCAAAAAATGTCAAGGAAGGGCTCTTGGAGTGGACCCAAATGCAGAAAGGCAGGCAGAAGCAGCACGGTGGGTAGAACACTTTTATTAATAAAAAAATAAAACTTACAGTTTAGCATGAGATGGCAAAAGCAAGCATGAACAAAGCAGTTTTAACTGGTGAGTAGCAAAGAGAGCTGAAGGATATATATATAGTGCCACACGCAGGTGAGACGTGGAGACTGATTGGCATGATCCAGGTGGACTGAATGAAGCTGATTATGGTGCCAAAGGCCGAGAGTGGGAACCAAAACATGACTGGAACTAAACAGAAATACAAGGACACAATCTAACCAAAGGAAATGTCTTACAGATATAACAGAACTAAAAATGCACTATGAACGTGCCACCTGGAGAACATAAACGATAAAGATCAGAAGCAAGACTCAAAAAATAATAACACAGAAATGATGTAAACAAACCAAAAGTAAAAACTGAACCCAAAGATCTATAAATTATGACAAAAAAAGTCTTATTTTACTAAATGAACAAAAAATAACAAAAAATTATTCTGGCAGAGAAAGTAAATGACGACACCATACTTTTTAATAGCTAGTCTTGGCTGAAATAACTTGAGTGAAATGATTCTTGTAGCCATCTACCAGTCTCTGACATTGGTCTGAGGAAAGTTCATGTTACAAGTCAACCTGCAACATCTCAATGAGATCCAGATCTGGGCTCTGACTCAGCCCAGAACTTTCCATTTCTTTATTCTCTGGCAATCCTTGGTGGATTAACTGTTATGTTTTGGGCAGTGATCAGTGGTAGATCTGGGATCAGGTAAGCAGTGGATGAAAACGATTCATAAACTGAATTTTTATAAGGAAGCATAAAAATGTGGAACACGCAATGACATTTTGAAACTAGTCACATTATTGTTTTCTTATTTTATATACACAAAAACATCAATCTCAGCCATGTGACACAAATGTAACACCATTTTTAGTCAAAATTATGAGCATCAAATGACATCAAAATAAATGCACTTATTAACATCTGTCACCCACCACTACTACATCTCAGAAAACTGTGTTTTACAAAAAGAGTTAGACAGTGAAGTCAGAGAATACAAACCAGCACACAAAGAAACCTGCAGGCATCCAAAGATTTTAACCAAGCTATTACTGTCAGTTACAAAATGCATATTCATACTATTAAACATAAAAATATGGGCCTCTACAAAGAGATACCATTAGAAATGTTCTTATTTTGCTGGAAAATTATGTCAATTTGTCTGCCCATTTGCATTTCATGAAATTAAAGTAAGTAAAAGAAAATAACTTTACCTCCGCTATTTAGTCCTTTTTGAAGCAAGCCTGCTTTTCAACTGAACTTTAACTTTTCAAATGGATAGACTAATCTATCCATTGAACATAATTCCAGAAGTCCTGGTCTTTTGTCTACTTTCACTCTGGAAAACTTCATCCTGACCAAGAAAGCAAATGATTCCTCTTTGAACATCTACTATAAATTTTCCAGTTTCTTTCTTAATGTGCTCGGCATGCATTTTCATATCAACAGTAGGAGGAGCCTGTTGTAGGTCCCCTAAGGACATTTTAAGGTTTTTGGAGACTTGTTTTAGCATCTTCCAGACTCAATCCATGGTGAACTTCCTTGGACTGCGAGACGTTGGCATGTTGGCATTGTTTTGAATGTCCTCCATTTGTAGACTATTTCCATACAGTGGGGTGGCTGATTTAAAATTCTGTTGAGACCTCTTAAATTACCTGATTAGACTTATAAGATGTTACGGTTTGTTTTCTAAAGCTTGGTGTTTTTCTTCCTCGGGTAGAAGAACACGAGATGTTTGAGGTTTAAACAGTTCAAATCTTGTCCAAATTTTTAGTTAAGGGCGGGGTAAATAAATCATTTTTTGCTATTAAATTAAAGGATTTTTTTTACTGTAATTAGTGTAGGTTAAATTGTCCATAATGTTTTAAAAAGACATACCCTGAATATTATCTTTGTGTTGTGTTTCATTTTTAGACTGTATAGTCCTTGTTGTGAAAAAGCACATACCGAAATCATTTACCCAAGGCCCTTTTTCCTGTGTCAGAACGAGGCTTAATAATATGAACTAATGAAACAATCTTCTAATATCAACCTTGAAAAATGTGTGAGCAAAATAATTTTTTTATGACAAATATTTTTATCACCTTCCTTGCCTAAATAAAACTTGGATATTATAGAAACATAAACAAAGATAACATTTTTACAGATGTAGTAACAGAAAGAATTATTTTAATAATTAACTATCACATGAATAAGTTATTCAGAATCATTGCACAGCTGCTGGAAAGAAAAGGGCAATACACTGAATATGAAGAGGGGAAAACTATTGAGTTACTCATGTATGAACTAATTGCTTTTTTGATGAAGGGCTTATTTCTCTTGGACAAGTTCATAAATTTCTTCAATTTATTCCCGCGCCGGCAGCTGCAGCTGAAAACATGAGTGAGGTTATGGAGACATTGCCCACATCAAGGTTACGTCATTAAACATTCAAAAGCTCCCAAAGACTTAACTACATTCACTGCGATTCACTGGTCCTTTTGGCTTTTTGCCTTCAAGTCTAAAAAAGTCTATAAGGTCCATCATAATTACTTTATGTACTTCTCAGATTTCACAGCAGTGAAATTTGCTTCAAAAAAAAAAAGAAACAATAGTAATAACAATTGCCAGTGGAAGCTCTACAACTTCAAAACGAAAAGGGTTTCAAGGCTGCAGAGATACCATTGTACAGCATGAAACTGTGATCCTTATGTATCAAATGTGTGTATAGTTAAAAAAAACATTGTTGTATGATTTTCATACAGATTTTGTAAGAACTTTTTTCAACAACCAATTATTGGCCATGGTTTTGTAAATAGCAACTGAAACTTGTCATTCTATAATCATGTGCATATTCTGCAGTAATTTGATAAATGAAACCCAGTAACTCTAGTCATTTGAGACCCTTACGACAAAAATGAAAACAGTGAAACTGGCAGGTTTTTAAAGGACTAACAGATCTTTAAATTGCCTCCTCATGTATTTTGATGCCAAACGTACAATCTGCTTATATATTACATATTGCTCCATGTCCTATTTAAGTGTTTTTACACAATGTGGCTGTTGTTTGGAGTACTGTTGTTATGCGATGTGAGCGATAGAAAGCAAAGTTAAATTCCTTGTTTGCGCACACAAACCTGGCCAATAAAGTTTATTCTGATTCTGGTTCTACTGTAGTTTTAGCTGGATGTGTCAGGTGCTACTTTCCTTTTTAACATGGAAGTCAGAAATGGAAATTATGCCACATCTAAGATAATCTTGTTGTTGCAAATTGGAAAAACTGGTGGGGTTTCCGCATTGTTGTGTTCAGTGACAGGGCTAACAAAAGTGAGCAGAACAAGTCTAAAGTAATGTATTTTCAAGCATTTTATGCACCTTAACGGTGTAGCAATATGTTAGTTGACTGTTGTACAGTATAAATGTGCCACAGATTTAATGAGAGACAAACTACTAGTACAAAAAGGAGGAAGAAACTCGAGGTATTACTAAGCCATGCAACCATACCATAGAACCAAGGTTGGTAGTATTCCAATTCTCCAAGTACGGCTAATTTTTCTAAATTCAAACTTGGAAATTTTAACTTCCAAGTTTAGGTATGACACAGAAATATTTCCTATATTATTTGCATTAGCAATGGGCAGTATCATAAAGCACTGTTTGTACACCATGATTAAAAAAAACAATTTTGCAATAATGATAAATCCTAGTTAATGATGTTCAGAAACCCAAAAATAGATACTGTGATGGAAGTTGTTACTTTTGCTGTTTGAACAGTTCTTCCCCTACTACTTCATGTATTTGCTCTACTGAACTAGCCCATTTTATAATGGGAAAGGTTGTTTTTGTGTGAAGAAAGTGATACTATTATGTTATTTGGTACATCTTCTAGGTCGTCATTCATGTAAAGATCTGTGATTCTCCCCTGTCTTTATTTTATGATATCATCAGTATATGCAGATAAAACTTTAAAAGTTCTGTTAAGGATTATGTTTTTCTTATTTCTCTTACTGAGATTAACTATGTGTGAGTAAAACTCCTTGATGTTGACCCTTGGATTTAGAAAGTAGTTTAACTTCTTAAAGGGACCTGAATGACCTCCTCCTCTTTGTTTATCAATAGCTGGACAATCTGGACGAGCAGGCTGCACAGATCAGAAGAGAGCTTGATGGTCGTCTTCAGATGGCAGACCAGATTGCCAGGGTGAGTCAGACACTGCAGGGAGCACTCAGATTGTTTTTAATATGTTTTGTTATATAGTTAATATTTCAGGAAAATGGTGTCACTAGTATAAACACCATAGTGTAAGCTTCAGTCCACAGATAAGGAAATATTAATCAAACAATATTCTATATATCAGTAGATATTTATATATGTGGAGGGTCATTTTGTGTTATGCTTTTTTTTACACAAATTATACCTCCTGCCCTTTAGAAACTTTAAATTCTCAAGCTTTTGTTTTTGAGCTGTTTTGGAAATATCTGGTTCTTTTCTGTTATCCCCAACAGGGTGGCAAGTTCCCCAAATTTGTGTCTAAAGAGATGGAGGCTATGTACATCGAGGAGCTCAAGTCCTCAGTGAATCAGCTTATGGCCAACCTGGAAAGCATGCCTGTGTCAAAAGGTGGGGAGTTTAAACTCCAGAAGCTGAAACGAGGCCACAACACCTCCATCATCGACATGGGCCAGGAGGATGAGAACACTCTCTCCAAATCTGATGTGGTTCTGTCCTTTACTTTGGAGGTACTTATATTATGGGTTAACAGCTTAGACAAGTGCTACAAATATTATAAAATGTCTAAGTGTTGTGCAAAGCTATCTCTGCCTCAGCGAAACTGTAGGAATCAAAACAGATTAGAAACATTTCTCTGCTCAATACTAAGAATAGAAGCAGACAGCACACCTGTTCAGACTGTCGACCAGACGCTGTGTGAAGAACAGACTGACGCACACACGTGTGCATAAAAACCTTTTTACCTGCTCCTTAATGGGAAATGTGACTCATCTTCTTATCAGCTTGTCTCGGATGAGCTATCACCACAGAACAGAGAGCAATCACACCTGTCTTTGTTATGATGCAGTGCTATTTCAGTGTCAGGAAATGCATAATGTGCTCACACTTATTTCAATACAATTTCCAAAATGGTGAAGCAAATTAACTTTTTTCACATTAAAGAAAACAATATATAAAGTAAGGGCATTATTTACTAAAGGATTGCATTGCTTTTGCACATGTAAAATAGTAGCAAACTAATCCAGTATATCTGCATAAGGCTATCACAGAGGCAGATTTGACTGAAACTGTACTGCCAAGTAAAAAGCATCTCACACCTAATTACACTTGCTGAATTTGATAGATGCCTTTGCCCTAGCATCTCATTAATGCAGTTTGATTTATAAATGATATAAGCAGATAGCTGGCGCAAATAATAAAAAAAAAAACTGCACGCCAGGTTTAAGACTAACACAAATCAGCTGTATAAGGTGCTAATCAAAACATCCAGCCCTATTGTTCTTTAATTTGTCCTGTCTTGGTGAACTTGATCCAAATTAGACCAATGTATGTTAAAGGTGCTAATTGATGCGCTTAAAATTTATGAGATTTTTTCCGACTGCATTCCCCTGTGGTGAACCAGAGAATAAAGAGATTTAAGGAATTTGGTAGAATCTAAAGTTTGGAGAGGAAAATCAAAATAAAAACTGAACCTGAAGATTCATTTTCAATGATAGTGAAGCAGAATTAGTAACTGAAAGATACTTTTCCTAAAAGACAATTGTTTGATGATTTATGGCTTAACTTTGCGATCTTTAGAGATGTAATTAACAATATGGTAAATAAATATTGTTTCTAACAGAATAAAATCAGATTTTCAGCGGTTTGAAATGTTTTAAAAGAACTTTGGTATTGTAGAAGATGTTCCAGATGCATCCAGAGATTTTTTAGAAGCAAGAAACTCTGCAGAAGTTCCAGAACCACACGAGACATCTGAAAACCTTCAGGCTGACCAGGGGCAATAGTTACAGCCCACACCTTGCAAAGTCAGACATCTAGGTAAGGCTCCATGGGCAACAACCAAGAGGCTCACCAGTAATCAAAGATACATAGCAGCAGAGCTGTGTTCTGTTTACCCCTTTAATGCCAACATGTAGGACTGTGGTGAAAATTCACAAATCAGTGCAATTCTTCTATTTGCAAGCATTTTATAATGGCTATTTGCTTTAATTCTGCACTGGATTCACAAAGCAGGAGACACTAAATACATGCAGCGGCAAACACACCCATCAAGTCCAGCAGATGGAAGAAATTTGCAGCTAGTTTGTATCAGGTCCCAGTTTTCCTTTCTTGAGCCACAAAGATAACAGATGCAATGAAGTCATCAAAAATATATTAAATGTGTTTTTGCTTTCTTTTTATTACGATTGGTTATTTACTAAAACTGTAGGTTCATAATTAGCCCATATTTAGCCCTTTTAAATACTTTGGGAACATATCTGTGTGTGTAATTGCAGTTCAAATATATATTTTAAATATCTGATTGTATTCATTTCCAAAAAAAACTACAAATTCTGCTCTAACCTTTTGAGAAAATTAATGTTTGTGTCTGAGTACGTAGAATTTCCTTCAGGCAGTATTTTCAAACTTTCATGTTTGCCAAAATTATATATTTATTCATTCATTGTCGTACCACAGATGTGTCTGTAGAATAGCTTAAAAGTATAAGTAGCAGGTAATGCACTTTGCAGGCACCATAACGATAGTAGATTAAGCTTAATATTTTATCGAAAGTTGACTCCAATCCTGACAGCACATTTTTCTGCTTGAGGCTGTCCAACTGAATTTCATGGCTGCAGTATCAGTTACCCTTGACCATGGCAGAACTACAATGCAGGCACCGAGCTTGCAAAGAGGAGGTATAAGACTTTCTGTGGCAGATTACGTCTGCAAGCCCTTTCGAGGATTTTTCAGGCTCCACCGAGGACACTAGCAGTTTTCACAGTCTAACACGGTAGAAAATCAACCAGGATCTATTGTACGGCGAAGACAGTAGCTGTGAATGTAAACACTGATTGTAGCTCTAATAGTATTTCCGGATGGATTTTTTGCCTGTTCATCTTGCTCTCCAAGCTCTCTGAAGAGATAAGTCACTTCTCTTCTTCGCCCTTCTCTAAGACTTCTCTGCTTCCCAGGTGGTGATCATGGAAGTCGTGGGGCTGAAGTCTCTGGCTCCGAACAGGATTGTTTACTGCACCATGGAGGTGGAGGGAGGCGAGAAGCTCCAAACTGACCAAGCAGAGGCATCCAAGCCAACGTGAGTGCGCTCACATGCATGCCTTTTTTTTTACCATTTCTGCAGGTAAAACAACAAAACAAAAACAACAACAAAACAAAATTCACAGTTTCCAATTTTATATTACATTTCACGATTCACAAATGTTTGTTAGGACTAAAAACAAACCCCTATTTACATGGAAGATAAAATTGATTAAACTGCTGACTGTTGCAGTTTTCTTTCAACAAAACATTGCACTTGTGTGAATAAGGTCCTGTAAGAATCTTATCTAAATGGATTGGCTTTTAAGATGCACTTAAATCTTAAACTAAGCCTTTGTTGCCAAACTTTCCCACATCTCAGTGGTTTCTCAGTTTGCAGCGACACATTTCCAGCACTTTTCAGGGGCTCTCAGATGTCTCTCATTTCCTCTCAAAGGCACTTTGCATGTAAATTACAACATTTGATGAAATTGGACTGTGTAGTTGCACAAAGCTTTAATTTTATTAATTTCTTTTGAAATCTGTCAGTCATTTGGTTCAAAGCAAAAACACTCCTGTGTAACTGACACACATAATCATGTTTCTCAAACAAGGTGGAATTAAAATGCTTCTTTGGTGGCAAATTCCTAAATATTTAAAGATAAAACCTTTAATGGGTCCTTTATTAAAGCCACCAGTTTGCACAAACCCTTTATGTTGTTACCCCACACTGCCTCTCAAAACAATTTTTCTTTGCTTAAAGTTTTTTTTTAACTTTTGTCACATTATAACAACAAATTTCTATCTATTCTTTTTTGAAGTGGAAGGAAAAGTCTTTTTTTAAGGAGGAAGCATGATGGTGCTGCCACCATCATGTTTCACAATGGGTAAAGTTGTGTTTATGGTGATGAGCAGTGTTTTTGCTGCACATAGCTTTTAGATGGAGGCCAAAAGGACACCTTCTACATGTTTGCTGTGTCACCTTTATGGCTTTAGACAAAGAGGTCTTTGTTTATTACCAAACTTTAATAAATGCCAGACTTGTAGAGAACACATCCAATGCCTGTCAAATGATTGTTTCACCTGAGTTGGAAATGTCTGCAGCTCCTCCAAATTTTCCACGGGCCTTATAGTTGCTTCTTTATGTAATGCTCCCCTTTCCTAGCCTGTTAACTTAGGCGGATAGACAGGTGTTCATAGGTTTGTAGTTGTGCAATACTCTTCGAGCAAAGCAGATCTTTGAAGCTTCTCCCTGACCTCCCTGCTGTCTTCCTTGGTCTTTATGATCCTGTTCACTAATGTTCACTAACAAACCTCTGAGGCCTTCAAAGAACTGTTGTAAATGTGTGCAATTTTACTAATAAGATGACTTCCAACGACACCTGGTTGCAGTAGATTTTATTTAGGGTTATTAAAAGTAAAAGGGGGAGGCTGCACGGTAGTGCAGTTGGTAGCACTGTTGCCTTGTAGCAAGAAGGTCCTGGGTTCGATTCCCGGCTGGGGGTCTTTCTGCATGGAGTTTGCATTTTCTCCCCATGCATGCGTGGGTTCTCACCGGGTACTCCGGCTTCCTCCTACAGTCCAAAGACATGCCTGTTAGGTGAATTGGTCTCTCTAAATTTTCCTTAGGTGTATTATGTCCAGGGTGTACCCTGCCTCCCGCCCATAGACTGCTGGAGATAGGCACCAGCTTCCCCGCGACCCACAATGGAATAAGCGGAAAATGACTGACTGACTGAAAAGTAAAAGGGGCGTAAATGCACTCAACATGTTTTAGATTTTGACTTGTAAAATCCTTCATGTGCCTTTCACATCAAGATTATGCACTGCATTGTGTTGGTCTATCAAATTCACTTAAAAAACACTGATGTTGCTGGATGTAGTGTGATAAAATGTGAGAAAGGTTTGCAAAGGAGTGTAGTGGTTGGTAATGCAGCTCCTTGAACCTCATTCATCACATCTTCAAAGTCCTATTTAGATTAATCTATCCTTTACTAAAAATAGCTTCTCTACTAATCTGAGAAACCAGGAAGGTACGGTTCAAGTTACAAAGGAGCCAACCATGAAATATTCATGTAATATTAGCTATTTTAAGCCCCAAATGTCTTCTATCAACCCTGCTAATTCAAGAGACAAAATTTGAGGAAGGTATGAGAGAGATGGGGAGAAGAACTAGAAGAGAAAAAGTGATCACTCTGTTAACAAAATCACTTTATGCAAATTTGAATAATTAAATTAAAATATGTAGTTAAAGAGTTTTCTCTAAGTTGCATTTAGGGTTAAACCTCTGGAAAGTAAATGCTACCATCTCTAAGTGACAGATACTTGACTGGCTGTATGATGAGTTAAGTGTTTCTATGTAAAGAGCTCACATGTACACACATGCACACAAATGAAGTCGTACAAGATGGATGTTGCCCTTCAGACTGCTGCTGGTTATTCACAAACATTAATTAAGCATGTTCAGCCACCGTGTGCTCAGGCTGACATTCAAATTACTGTTGTGATTTAACATTGAACGTTGATGACTTGATGAACAGGTAGATCCAGTTTTTTTTGTATATACTGTATAACTTAGCAGATTAAGCATGCAGGAAGTTCGATCCAATCTGCAGGAAGAGCTGCAGGATCGCAGCGCTGTCACGTCCATTAGTAGACCTTCTATTGAGCGACAAGGTCACCTTCATGCAAGAATGATAGTTGCACATGAAATCAACACAACTCAGCAGTGACTACTCGCTGTGTGTCAGCGGTTTCTCTGCTCCTTCTCTAACACTTGGGAGTTGCTGCAGTTGATGATGTGTCATGCTAAATTCTAAATTTCTCCTTTCATAACAAGAATTCAACCATTTAATTCAAACTGCGAAGGCTGTATAACCTTATAATTAGAGTCCTGAAAGTTAAAAATTAAATATTTAAGAATATGTTCTTTTCACTTAAACCCTGATTTCTACAGTATTACACATTTTTACTCGCTGCCTGTAAATCTATGTGGTTTAAGGGGATCTGTGAAACTAGTCTATTAAAAACTTCTTTGTTCCAACTCCATATTCCCTCAGGTATTGTGTTATGGTTTTTTGTTTGTTCGTTGCATTTTCAAAAGGTTGTTTCATCCAGCTGACTCTGACATAATAGGAGTCAGGTTATCAATTTTCATGCAGCTCCCTCTGGAGCCAAAAGTAAGTTAGTTTTCTCTTTCTATACAAACTGTGATGGTAAAAATCTGTCTGTTCAGACATTTATCCAGTGTTAATAATTAGGAAATTGGTTTAAGCAAAATAATAAAATGTTTATCTCCACATGCTTCAGTAGTTAGATTTAAACACTAAGTATTTTTCACAGACTTTCTATTGTGGCCAGAAGTAACAGAGCCTTGTTTTTTACAGACTGCAAACCATGGGTTTTACAAAAAGAGTCTGTCTTGTTTTGAGTAGAATTTATTTAAAATTGAAGCTTTTTTATACAAAACATGAAAGTTGTTAGGTGATAGTGTTTGAGGAATGTTCACTCTTCAAGATGTTAGAAAAATTTGTTTTTTCAGTGATTGTGTCTACACCAATGACGGTAAGAGCTTTGGATCTGTTGTTTTTCTGCTTTGACCCAGTTAATGAAAAAGTTGCAGTTCTGTTTTGTAGCTCAGTCAACACTCATCACCCCAATATCTCCCTTGTTAAGCCTTCTCCCTTTATCTGATGAATTAAAATCTTGGCAATTAAAGGGAAAATTGTGGATTAAAATCAATTTAATTTACACTTATTTGTCTGTTAATTGGATCCTTGAAAAAACAGGCTTTGATCTTGTGTTGCAAGTTTTAAACCAGGCCCACAGGAGTGTACTGTTGATTTTAATGGCTTGAAGAAGGCTCTAATAGCCTGAGAAAATGTCAGAATGACAAGCAAAAAGCAAACCAATGTGACCATGTAACCACATGGGTTTCAAGTTAATTCACCAATACTTACCTAAATTTAAAATCCACTGGCTGCCTTTTAATCCCTTCCTACTTATATTTCATACAAAAAAAAAAAACATTTCATATCCACCTAACCATTGTGTTTCAGTTTTTTTAGAGTTGTGTATTTTGATGAATGAAGATTTTATATTAGAACCGAATTCAATTAATTGTTAAACAGATCCCATTTGGACAAGTTGGTTTATCAAATAAAATATATTATGACTTCCAAAATTACCAAAATTACTATGTGCAACCTCCTGCTGGTTGATGTTACTGAATAGCGTCACATAACTATTGTTTCCTTACACTAGACTAGGAGCAGTAACTTTAATGTAATGTTTATCAAAGCTATAGCAATGGAAATCCAACTTTTTAGGGTGCGGTTGTGGCGCAGTGGTAAAGCTCACTACCCATATACGGAGGCTGCAGTCCTCAACGCAGGTGCCATGGGTTTGAGCCCCGGCCTGTTGACCTTTGCTGCACATCTTCCCCCTCTCTCTCCATCCCATTTCCTGTTGGTCAACTTACAAAATAAAGGCCATTAGTGCCACAAAAAAAAAAGGCAAAGCTGTACTCAACGATATTTCTTACAGTATATTTAGGTCTAAATAACAGATGCATTGCAGTTTTTATTTTGGTTAATATAGTGAAAATTTAATCAAGAAATTAGCAGAATTACTGATGCACTAAGTCAAAAAATATACCTAGAGTATTTCACTTGTTACACATTCATTTTCACCACAGTTTTTCTTTATAACACTAAATGTTATATAAGTTATTTGGGGAATGACTCCATAAAAGGCTCATTTTAAATTAAGTTCAGTTTTTTTGTATTTGTATTTGTATTTTGGGGTTTGCAATCATTTCAAAGAAAGGAGTTTTGTTCCCAAAAAAATCCTGCTTCTTAGAAGGTGCATGGCATCATGTTGGGTCCTTGAATAAAACTGACACTTGCTACCAGAGGAATTCAAATCCTTTGCAAGAGTGCAGTAAAAACGTTGTAAAAGAGATGGAGGTCTCAGAAAGATGTGTTTCATAAATTATATATTAGACATTATAGCATGAAATTAATTCAAGTTTTGCAATCCAGATTTGGAAGAGTTAGGAAAAATGAACGTACAGAGCACAAGGTTTTAAATTATAATTTAGAATCTGAAACAGGTTTGTATAAAGTAGAGCTGCACAACAAATCGAATCACATTTGTCATTACTATGTCAATGTCTGCAATACTGCGATCGCAAAGAACTGCCTGGATGCAACATTTATTTGGATATCTTCTTCAAGTACCCAGTATTTACATTCTGCTTGTAATTAATAGATTTGGCCACTTGTATGGTCTGTATAACTGCCCTTGGTACTAAAGCTCACAAAAATGGTGAGAAAATTATAAGGGTGACAAGGAATAAAAAGAGTCAGAAAAATGTGGGTTAATCGAAATTGATATTGATATTGTCATCACAATAGTCAGCAATAGTATTGCAAATACAAGTTTTCTTGATATTGTGCAGCCCTAATCTAAAGATGTAGCCTTAAGTTATCCAGTCACTCAACCATTATACCCAAACATTTATGTCTAATTTTAAGAGATGTTTAACAATTATATTTTTAAATAGAATTCAGAAGAAAAATTGCCTTTGCAGTCTGAAGTTTGTTCTGCAGGCTTGCAGTGAAAGCAGCTTCATAAAGTACCAATTTATAAAACTTGACATATTTTTTCTGACAAGTTTGAGACCTTTTGTAGTAAGCAGACAATTTGTAGTAAACAATCACATTTAACTTAATGTTGTATAAAGAATTCTTTAAGCTCTAAAATGCCACTAATAAATAGAAACTGCATCTTAATTTGACATTTTCATAGTTTGTTTTGTTTTAAGGCAAGGTAAGTTTATTTATATAACACATGAAAACAGAAAAAGGGACATAACAAGAAAAGTACATTACAGTGGCATAAAGGTAATTACATAATTAACGAACACAAATAATTAAAGGGAATAAAAATTAATAATTAAAATGATAAGATGATGATAAAAAAATTAAATAAAAAAAGTAAGGTATATAAGTATATATTGTTCTCTGTTCAAGGCGAATTTAACTGTAAAAACTAAACACATTAACTGTTTCTCGCATACAGCTTTTATTATCCCTTCTGATTGATTTAAATGTTTCATTTGCACAGCTTAAGTTTAGATGTCTAACTAACAATAAAGCCATCTGTCACATTTTCTATAAGGTACATTTAGACATTTTTGTAGACTTTTATAACCTGATAATGATTTCAACCTAAGATTTTATTCCTTTCCTTAAAATTAGCAAGTCTGATAGTGACATATCACATCCGTCTTCTTTGTTAATTAGACTTTATTTAATTAGGACTTGCTATCAAGACATGGTTGAATTTAGATCAATTACTGGCATTAGACTTGACAGCTAAATTTGAGTTTAGCCAAGGATCTCTTACAGTGGGAGCTGTAGGTTACCTTAACTCAAATCACAACCTAAAAAACTTTATTTTCGATTTCATTTTCTGTATAAAAGCCACAATTAGTACATTAGTTCTAACTCAACACTTACTCTTTTATCAACAATGATGCCTGTCACTCAATGCTAAAAGGACTTTTATTTTGGTAGCTAATATTCCTGGAGAATAAAGAAACTTTTAAAGGAACGCCAACATTAAAAACTACTTAACACGCTATTTACAATAATTATTATCTGTTTTCCACATGACAAAACACAACGAGCAGATCATGAACAGTCCCACAACTTTTGATGCAGTGGGTCATGGAAGTTGGTTGCTTTTTTGTGCAACAGTGCCAACGCTGGCATGAAAATAAACAAGAGCAACAAGTGGAAACACTGGTCTCAGCTGTATGTTATATTTCTGTTATCTATAAAAGTGATTTGCCTAACAATATTTTTGCTAGCAGTTCTGTTTTTAAAAAATACATCGTTGTTTCTCTGCTTCTTTTGTAAACTGTTGGGTTACGGTACAACGTCCTTCAGCCTAACGTCCACCCTGCAAGCCTCACTTTCCTTTTTTTTTTTTACCGTGTCCTGTCTGGCAGAGTAGCGCTCGGAATTGTTGTCTGAGTGCCCAAAAAATTGATTTTCCCTTTTTAATTTTTAAAAAC